>CM043113.1:23104118-23346957 GCA_023701765.1 Hylyphantes graminicola | reverse complement strand
TGTACACATTAATCATGTGTTAAATTCTCCGTTTTGAACTGATACATGCAATGACCCTCTAGAGTTACATACAAATTACAAGAAAAGAAGTTATTGAGAAAAATGTTTTAAATTTACTTTAAAAAAATGGTTTTTTTCAATTCACTTACACTTTGACAATTTTTTTTAAAAAAACTACTATACTTCCACCAGATGTTAGAGGCTTATGGCACAGATATATATTGAAATAGTATCTGTAAAAAATTTCAGGTAAATTCATGTAAAACTTTTTATACTAGAACTGTTGGCGTAAACCCCTTTTTTTAGGTGAAAAACACTGTTTAAAATAAATCAATTATATTTAAATAAAAAAATTTGCCTAAAAAGCATTCTTCATTATATTTGAAATCACTATGTTAAATTTGGAAAAGATTAAAGAAATAGTAAAAATTTTAGAATTTTGGGTATTCGCCTACCTTAAGTGGCATGAAAATTCGTATGGTTTATTTTCCTTGGGATTGTATTTGTTTTTCGCCGGGTTTTGGTTTTACCGGTACGCCATAAGTGATTGCTAAATTTCGTCTACTGTAAAATTGTAGAATATGGTAGTTTTCCGCTAGATATAGAATGAAACCTTATAGTTTTGCCGGTGCAGATGGGATAAAATTTGAACAACGAAAGGAAAAAAACAACAACAAAACGATTAGAGTCTAAATTAATTTTGTTTGTTTTTTAAATGTAGTGAAAGCAAAGCTTGGATATAAATCAGACTTCTTTATTTTTAGAATGCTGATATCAGAATGGGAGGGGAAAAAACACTGATTTTTTAAAACAAATTAATTTCCCAATCTAATAAAATTAACATAAAATTAATCGAACGAGTCCAAAATTGATTTCAATAGATTTACACGCAATAAGTCGTTTATTTTTTGTTATAGTATTTTACAATAGTATTTTTTACGAAATTGATATTTTAATTGAGAAATTGATATCCTTTCATGATTTTAAAGCAAATTTTTTGTGAGTTTTGTCAGTAAAATGTGTTAATTGTTATAATAAATTATTTCGTGGTTGATTTCATATTCTAATTGTTTCGCCCAATGTACATTGCAATTAGACTTACTCTGTATTGTGCATTTCAAACTAAATAAATCCTAAATAATGCAAAAAAAAAAACTATTACGTTTTCCTGTATGTTCAATTTATTGAAGTAGTATTCATATTTTTCTTATTTCATAGTAGCATGTTTCTCATTCGCTTTGTAATGAATATTTAAAATCTTTATTTTCGTTATACATATTCTAATGTTGTTTTGAGCTAAATAAGTAAACAAGCAGTTTTAAGTAAGCAGCAGTAAATAAGTAAGTAAGCTAAATAAGTGAGCAGCAGTTTTAAGTAACGTACTGGTATGGGTAGGGTATTTTACATATATATTCCGACTTGTGTGCTTGCTCAGTGAGCCGCTTATAAGTCTTCGTCAAGTAAGACAGACACAGAAAGATTTTTTACTGTCACAAAGAGAGGAAAATACACCCAGGGTGAAGGCGGGAATCGAACCCGCGCCCGTTACAGCACGCAGACTGCTGGCCAGCGATGCCTACCACTCGGCCATCCGGGCCCCTACTGGTATGATATTGTATTGTTTGTAAATATTTCGTTGCACTTGTTCGTTTTCTTTCAAATTGTTCGTTTGTTTCGTTCGTTGCAAATTGTTCGTTTCCTTTTGCATTATTATTATTGAAAATGCAGCAAATCGTGAAATTCGAAATTTCTCACATAAAACTTCGTTGTTCTGACCATAAACAATTTCTCGTCTTGAAACAAACCAAGTTTTATAGCTTCGACCGCAGTAGAAAGATAAAATATTCTTTTTCGAATTTATCTTCTCTTCCGCTCCGTAACTTCCTTTCGGATCGGATGTGCCTAGAAATCGTACGCTAAATTTTACATGCGCGTAAATTCTGAAATTTTTACGATAGTTCTGAATTCTGTACCACAAGGTGATCAAACAATAACGGGTGATAATTCGTTTCCAGACAGGTGTAATAACTCTTTTCCAACACCGTAAAGTACTTTGTACTTTTCGAATTGAATTTTACTCTAGGTTCCGTTTTCACACAAGTATTATAAGTAGATAGTTTGTTTTCAGACTTATATTTCCAAAATATCGCATACACTTTTGATTTCTCAAACCCTTTGCTTGTTTGGTTGCATTCGCAAGAGGATGAAGTTAGATGAAAACTGGACAACAATAAATTATGACGTTCAACGATTTATCTTCAAATTTTGTTTCTTTTCATGATTGTAATATGTTATGTGAACCGTCAAGTGTTTTACGTATTTAAGTTTTAGGCAATGATTATAGAATGCAATTTTATTCCATTTTATTTGCTAATCATCAATACAAGCAATTAAATAACAGATTTAATTATAGTGATAAGCTTTTAACATTTTGAAAGGATATTGAAACAGAAATGTGTTCAATCTTCATTTCCTTTTCTGTATGTATGTCAAGCTTGGTAAACAATCAAATTTCTCGAACTCAATATTGAAATTTTGGACAGAATTATCACTCCCAGAATTATTATTTAAAAAAACAACAAAAATTTAACTAAATATACAACAAAAAATTAACTAAATATACAAAAAAATTGAGATTGAAAAGAACATTTATTCATATAACGGATATAACTTATGTCCGTTTTTCTGTGCATACGAAGCAGGTTGAAATAGTTAAAAATTCGCTAACCCTTACATTTTAAACGCTTCCACAACTGTGTAAGAGAACTACTTAAACAACAACAAAAAATTGATGAAATTTAAATTCTGAAATTTATTTTCTTCAACTTCGTGTTTCCGTGTAACTCGGTTTCCAGACAACATCGGAACCTCCCGTTGCGTTGCAAGGAACAGATGTTTTCCTGTGTTGCACCTGTATCCAGTCACGCTGTGCAGTCCCCCGGCACTCCTTCTGTTGCGATAGCTTTCACTATTATAATCTTTTTATATATATATGGGTTAGGGGGGAGTCTTGCGTTACAGCTGCCGTTGTCGGGTGTTAGTGTAGTAAATATCTCGCTATTTTACTCTCATAATGAGGCCCGGATGGCCGAGTGGTATGGTATGGTAGGTACATATATATTCCAGTTTGTGTACTTGTTCAGAGAATCGCTTATAAGCTTTCGTCAAGTGGGACAGACACAGAAAGGGTTTTTACAAGCACAAGAGACACACAAAGAAAAGACAACACAAACACATAGACAAATAACAACATTTACTGACCGTCACAAACATCCATGCCTGACCGGGATTAGAGCCCGAACCCAGCAGCTCCAAAGGCTAGAACACTAACTATTCAGCCACCGGGGCGGCCACTTGTTTAGAAAGAAAAACAATTCAAAATTAAAATAAGTTTGACAAGGCCTTTCTTAACTGGGGATGACGACATGACACAAAAGAGGAAATACCGAGTGCGACTCTCTTGCTATTAAGAAATGGAGGTCAAAGGTCTGCTCCGGAAGGAAGAGTCAAGGGCTTTTTTTTGTCGAAATCCAATAATGTTCCTAGAAAAAGACTGTAAAGACAAATATAGTATATGCTAATGGCACAATGTATAGTATAATGCGGTTATAGAGTCATCAAGAGACCGTGTTGGATATGACTTTATAAACGAGCAACGTTATAAACAAGGTTGAATATTTTGTATAGTAAATGATGTGTGAAATACGTATTATTTACTATTATTAATTAAAGTTGTAAAATAGCATTTATTGAATAAATTTTGACCCTATGTGCTGGTACTAGCAGTTTAATTTCTCATTCTCTGTTCTTTTTGGTTGGAAATGGATTGCAAATTTACTGTCTTTTGACACCATTTTGCGAATAAAACATAATTTAAGTATTAAAATAATGTTTTGCTGTGTGAAGACATTTTTGATGTCATATAAACGTATGTTTTTAGCGTTGTAATCGATGAGTTAATTAAATTTGTCGTTATAAGCAAGATGCTATGTCCTTAGGTTCTATACACTGTAAAAAATTTGGCTTGAATTTACTAACGATTACTTAGTAACTTTACAGGTTTTCACCATTTACTAGAAAATCATCTGTAACCTAAAGAAACTACTGTAGTAATACTAAACAATACTAAGTAAATTGATGTAACGCTTACAGCGCCCCCTGGCTATCTTTTCTAGAGATTATGACGAATCGATATCGCAACGATAAAAAACCTAAAAACGTGGTTTTTTTTTTATTTTAGTATATAAAAACTAAGTTAAATTATTTCGAAAACTTCATATCCGAAAAAAAAAATGAATCTTAAAATTTCTTAATCAATAACATAAAACGCCTTTAACGATCAAGATTTTAACCTCTTTATTTACACGCAACCAAAATGCAAGTCCCCGATAGCAGAGAGGACTAACGCGCTGTTCCACGGATCCCGATAATCTTGGGTTCTGTCCTCGGGAAGTTCG
Organism: Hylyphantes graminicola; assembly: GCA_023701765.1. NCBI lineage: Eukaryota > Metazoa > Arthropoda > Arachnida > Araneae > Linyphiidae > Hylyphantes > Hylyphantes graminicola. The sequence goes on along the minus strand of CM043113.1, from coordinate 23,342,500 downwards.
AAATAAAACCTGACTAACAGAAAAATTAGTGGCGCCCTCTGGTTTTAAACTTTTGTAACCAGTTTACTACCAGTTTCTTTGTAAACATACAAGAAAATCCCCTGTAAAATCTACTAATTTTTCTTAGTATAACTTACTAAGCTTTAATTAGTAATATATACACATATTTCTTATGTAACAGTACTAAAAAAACTTATGGAAGCTGAGTTTCCTAGAGAATTCTTAGTAACCTTACAGATATTTTTTTAGAGTGTAGGCAATTCAACGTACCGAACATTTAAGGCGTTATTTACGAACGAGTTCTATTTCTCTTCTTTGGATCAAAGGTTCGAAAAAATTTCACAATTACCAGCAATTTCATTATTGCGTCATTTGCGGTTGATGTGTAACGTATGTCAAAAGTATTTTTAACTATTCGCTTTTACGCCTAATGTCACAGATTGAAAGGGTTTGGGTTTCCCAACATATCTTCGTGACAGGCGGAAATCTCATAAGGATTTTTAGTCATGCTCATAAATAATCAACAAGCTACACCCTTAAAAATGAATGCTCAAACACGATGAAATTTTCCTTAATTTTGACGATTCCGTTACTGGCAAATGCTCCGAGTTTTCGTTTCCTCAAAGTGAGGAAATTTGAATCGTCATTTTTATGAGGATTTGAATGTCGTCTTATCTCAAGAAATATTTCGTCCTTTTTGAGCATGTGAGCACAACAATGAGATTCAGTTTCCTCAAAATCAAGATACTGAATCGTCAAATCACGATCGTAAAAGTGAGGATTCGCGTTTACTCAAAAGTCACGTGATAGTTTGACGAAACAATCCTCAAAATTAACGAAATGAGGCTTGAGGATTCATGAATCGTCAAAAATGAAAGTGTTATTTCTGAGAGTGTAGTGATGTCGAAAATCTCACGAAATTATAATACATACTAACTACCAGATAAATTTTCAAACAGATTTCGTGGTATTCACTGAGTCAGTTCTATACTTTTGAGGACTCCCTTGGGAATTTCACATCTTGAAAATCGTAATGTTGTTCCTACGGAGAATATTCGCAAGTCTATTACCGCCACAATTTTATCAAAAGGTTTCTAGTTTTTTGTATCATTGTAAAGAACTAAAGTAGTGATTTCATAAAATTAATTTGTTTTGTGAAAATCACCTATTTAGTATTTTCAATAATTTTATGAAGTTAGTAAAAAATGGGGTACGCATTAAGTTCTAACTTATTTGGAAACGGCTTTTTCACATAGGGCCAATTAAAACAATATCGTTTCAATGAGTTCTAACACCACAACTCTATATATTCATTTCTTGAGGGAGCTGGGGAGCCCAGTCGGTTAAGTACTCGCTTAGCATGCGGAAGTTAAGATTTTGTGTCGTATGGATCAATGTTTTATTGTGTCTGCAGTACGTACGTTACTATAAATAATAAGTAACGTAGAATTCAGTCATTTATTGATAAGATATAAATAGTTACACGCAGCATATGATATTGTAAATTCCTCACTCTCTAAAAAAAGTTATCAGGTCACTAACAAAATAACCTGTTCAAATATATATTTAAAAAAACATCACCTGCCTATTAATAATTAAGATATAAATAGATATAAAGATATAAGATATAAATAGTTACATGCCGTGCGTGACATCGTAAATTCCTCACTTATCTAATAAAAAAGTTATTAGGTGACTATCAAAATAATACGTTCAAACATATTTTTTAAAAAAAATCATCACCCGCCTATTAATAATCAACTTTTCTCAGCTGATGATATCATCCCTTTTATTCACGACAAAACATAAGGAAAAAAAATATTTTCTACGAGTCTTTCTCCACACTAATTTCATCAGTTACTCGCAGCTGTTATTCGTAAGTTATTCCTTATTGTTTTGTGTCTAACTTCTCGATTCAACCGTAGTTTTTATTAATTCACCGAAATAATCGAAGTGCGTTTCTGTGATTCACCTTTAAAGCAGCATGACATTTGTGAGTAATACTTCCTTAATCCATTAGCGATAATTGTAAAGAAAACTTTTCATATGTAGTATACTTTTTTGTAAGTCAAAAAATAATGTAGGTGGTTTCGCTAAATGCTTTTAGATGTTAAAGGAAACTAATCTAAAATACTGTATTGTTTACCTAAAGTTAAAAATACTTTTTATTTAGGTAGCTTAGGGTAAATAACTGGTAGACAAAAAGACACTTTTCCTATACATAATTTATGAACGGATGGAATTGATTGAAATTTTTTCCTAGGAAAACCTCACTATCATTACAATTAAGAGTAGCATTAATTTTTTTTAAATTTTAAATAATTAAATATCCTCAAAATTTGGAAAAATTGTCTCATTAGCGAGGCAATTATAACAAGCGTCGGGTAATAAATAGACGCTGATTCTATCTTAAGAGGACTCCCTTGGAATTCCACATCTTGAAAATCGTAATGTTATTCCTATGGAAAACATTCGCAAGTCAATTACCGCCACAAATTTATTTAAAGGTTACCAGTTTCTTGTATCATTGTAAAGAACGAAAGGAACTAAAAGGATAAAACTACTTTGTTTTGTGAAAATCACATATTTAGTATTTTTAATATTTTTTTTTAATTAGAACTTACTGCTTACTCCATTTTTTACAAACTTCCAAAAATTATTAAAAATACTAAATATGTGATTTTCACAAACAAATTAGTTTTATCCTTTTAGTTCCTTTCATTCTTTACAATGATACAAGAAACTGGTAACCTTTTAATAAAATTGTGGCGGTAATTGACTTGCGAATATTCTCCATAGGAATAGCATTACGATTTTCAAGATTTTGAATTCCAAGGGAGTCCTCTTAAGTTCGCTGTATCATTACTCATATATCTCTAGACTATAACCGATATCTCCTTGAACATGATTTTAAAAGGTCCCTCGTCACCGAAATGGTATAACATTACTTAATGTCATGCACAAACCACATTTCTAGTTAATGCCAAAAATAAATTCCTACGATCAAACGAAATCAGACCTTACTATAATTTTTGAATGCATGATAATATTTCAATGTAATTAAATTATAATCTTTTTGATTTCGTAGTGTGTCAATCATTCTCATTGTACCTCGGCAATTATCAGATTAACCTAGTTTGGTAATTTTCAAAAATAAGTGGCAACTTTTTGTAGCGACAGTAATAGTTAGACATTTTTTAAAAAACTTCTTCGCTATACATTATATACTGAAATATTAGATTTTATCGATTAATATCGTTAATGTCTCGAAATTACCTCATGTCAAAGTCGCATCAAAGCACTTCTATGAGATGAATTGTCTTTTTTAAAAGTCTCGTGACCATTTCTAGGTAAAGCCTCATTTTCCTAGCTAGAAAAAATCAATCATTTTAAACAGAAATAAATACAAAATTATTTTATAACAGTTTCCGAAAGTTATGATCAATTTCTAGTTGATAGCTTTGAACCATGTTCAAATGGCTTTCTACTGTATGACATGATCATTAACGTCATAACCACAATATTTTTAATTACTTGGGGATTGTGAATGACAGCTGTCTACCACATAGTTTACAGTAGTTTTAGTTATTCATTGCGTGTGTTTCGTTCATTCATGATTGCAACTTTTCCGTTGCATGTTTTAATATTATTATGTATATATGAATGAGTATAAATGAGTACAAAAATAGTTAGTATATTAACTTCGACCCATTCTTTGTTCTTGACGCACGATCATTCCGATTATAAATGTGCATATGAACTTATTCAAATTGAATTGACAGGGGTTGGCATCGTCTATCATTTTGCAGTTTATAGGGGGCTTCCATAAATCACATGATTTGATTTTGGCGATTTCTGACCCCCCCTTCCTTTAGATTGATTTCATTTTTTGAAAAATATTCAGGGAATGAATCTTTTACTTAGTTTTCGCAAAATTTTACGTTGATTTTTTGCTGAGAAAAATTATATGATATTTATATGGTCCAAAAGTGCACGCCCCCATCAGGAGCTCAGTCGGTACACTCTTAAAACAAGCGAGCGATTTTAACTCAGTCTGAGTTAATTTTCACCTCTCCAGTATCGAAAATGCACTTCTCCTATAGGAGTGGATCCTTTGTATGTCTGCGAAAATATCACTCCAAACGAGTGATTTTAACTCAGCCTCTAAGTTACTATTCACTCCTTTCCAGTGTCGAAAATGCACTTCCTACAGGAGTGGATTTCACCCTTTGTTTTAAGAGTGTAAGGCCTTTGTCTTGTATCCGAAATAGGTGCGGGTCATTTCGAAAATAACTGCCGACCTATAAACGGTCAGTGCAACAAAAGTCGGACGAGCTACACTCCGTGTAGAGGGGATGCAGATATAATGGTTCAAAGTCTGCGTACGATGTCCTAGTTGAAGCTTGCGTTAGGTGCGTACTCAGGTGTCGGATCTTCACTTGATTGTGGTTCAAAATTACGACGCCCGTTGCCAATGGCCCTCATGTAGCTCCAGTCCGAAGATAATTCAACCTAACTTAACCAAACGTTGACTATTCACTATATCCAAACTGCAAAAATGGAACCCCCTTATCTTGAAGTATCTGAATTATTATTACTATTCCCAAACTTTACGACATCTTTACTAACTCAATAGAATATCGATTCCGGAAAATTCGATCCCGTGTTCTAATCTTCTTTTTGAGCAGATAATAGCAAAAAAAAAAACCTATTTCTGAACACACCTATCATGTCAGTTAGTTTGAAAAAATCTCAATGAAAGTCATTGTCAAAAATGTTTTTTACACTTCCCCTTGATTGAATTACACTGCTCACAACAATTAGGGGAGCGCATGGTTTAAACTCTTTAAACTCCAAAGCTTCCATTTGGAATCATGAGCTTGCGATTTTTTTCTCACTAAGTTGAGCTTGCACTAATTTATCATTAGATGGAAGAATCATGTCTTTTGAGGATTTAAATAATGTTTGTTTTAATCAAATGAAAATATGAAAACACGGTAAAATAAAATTCACCCCCCAAAAAATTTTATGAAATAAAAATTGACCCTAAATTACACACTCTTGCATTCTCAGATGTTTAACAATTAATTTTACCTCTTTTTTGCAAATAAAAATTAAAAAAATTATTGTTATAATTTATATTTAATTTTTCATTCCCATTTTACCCCCTTAAATTTTAGTTAAAATAAATTAAAATTTTCACGCCTGTTTTTTACCATTTCATTCTGGATGCATAAGGAATCTATTTCACAAATTTTAGATTTTTAGAATGAAAAACAAAACGCTGAAACTGAAAGGGTTAACAAAAGTACGCAAAGTGCTCCCCTAATTGTTTTGAGCAGTGTATGTCGTTTGAAAATGTTGTTAACCCTCTAATGCATGAATTTTTATTTTCATCCCAAGAAAATATATATGTATCTTTAATACTCACACATTATGGGAAAAATACTAAAAAAAATTTAACTGCATTAGAATTTAAATAATTTCAATTTTTAAAAAATTTTCCACATGACAAAAACCAACTGCAAAATTCCAATTTTGATAATAATGACTAGAAAACTACTAAAAATATTTCAAAATAACCCTTTTTAACTATGATTAATTTTTCAAAACAATTTATTAGTATTTAGTACTAATATTATTATTCTTTGAAAACTGCCAAAAATGTAATTTCACAAAAGTTAATAACCTCACTCTTTAATTTTGAATACACTTTTACTACTGTCATCTATGAGGATTATTAGTAACTAAAACTTTAAAATGAAATGTAATAGATGGAAAAAACACAGATTTGTCTAGGAGGAGCTCTAATTTAATGGAATAAAGTGGATTATGTTACTTGTTACCAAACGGTAACAGTATGCATTAGAGGGTTAAGTGTCTGAGAAGGACCTCGGTTTTGTCTTTGTTGTTCGAGGAAGAGTCTTGTTACTCGTAGAAATACTGTTAGAATGACTCTCATTTTGTAATGATTGTCTCAGATTCTCCTCGCCGGTGTTAATCCAATGGAAAGAATATGATTTTCTAAGAAATATATTTCTCCGACAGAATTGATTAGTTTTACAAACGTTTTTTTTTTTTTGCATGATAAATTTATCTGATTCAAAGGGCTCTATGATCCCACTTTTTGAAATCGGTTCAAATAATTTTCTAATTTTCAATAAATAATTTTACTGTAAAATATTTTTGAGCGTTTAATAAATAATTTTACTTTAATATTTGAGCCACTTAATATTAAGTGGAATTTTAGAGTCATGTCAGTTACAATTATTACACATAAACCATTTGTAAAAATATTCAATACAGCCGGTGATATGTGGATTAGAAAATCATTTCTTTCCCCATTGGATTAACACAGAGACACTTTGGTTTGGAGACCCTCAGTCTTCGGTCTTATTCCCCTTATCCAGATAAAATAGTACACTTAACCGGGTACGCGTCATCTGAATAGACGTGGACATCGCTCTTATACAGCAAACTAAATACAGCGATACCTTTTTCATAGCTAAACACATCACTTTACTGTACGAACTAAGAACTTTTATATTATATTTATCATTAAACCCTATAACGATCGGATAAATCCAGAAAACGGTCATAAAAGTGCCTATTTTTTCATCCCTGAAAACAAGTTTTTAACCCTTAAAATATATGTAGGAACAATATATCTATATTTATTTTTAATTTGGTTTTAGCTTGAAATGTAAACAAAAAAGTTAGATAATCCTATTGGCGTTGATGGATTTAAGTTAATTTAAACTTATTGGCGCGTTACTACTGAACACTCCAGCCATTGGCGTTTTAATTGCCGAATTTAAGGGTTATTGGTGAGTTAATACTGAACACTCCCTTCTGGAAATATTACGGGCAAATCCCCACCCAGTCATTTTTACGGGAGAGAAAAGAAAACGGCGAAACTCAGAAAAATGAATTGATTTTGAACAAAAACTATCTTACAACCTTATAACATGTTTATCTCACAAGGTATTTTTCTCGTAGTTATTTTTTTTATAATACTTAAACGTATGCTTATTTTCAATTCCATTTGAAGAGTACACGGGAAAAACCGATTGATTTTGCAGAGAAGTTTCCTTAGTAGGCCACTTTGGCGATGATAGCGAGTGATCACCTATAAACTTGTGTAAGGGAACCAGTTCCTACCACAAATATCGTAGTTAAAGTAATAGAGTGACAGGTCACGTGACCTCCAATGCTAACGACGGGACACGCAAGGAGCTCTCAGAAGAGCCCCAATGAAGTCAGTGTTGTTGGTCAAGTGATATGCCACACTAATACTTCAACTACTATCTCTGTGGTTCCTAGCTACCAAGATTCAGGCGATTGGCGATCCCAACGCTTGGACCAAGCGAAGAAGAATGAGAGAAACCGGTTTTCTGCCGCTAGCAGACAATTGCGGGCGTCCGCCTAATAAATCAATCGGTTATTTTATTCCCGTGTACTCTTCATTTGACTCAACATCAAACATTTTGTCTTTTGTGATTTTGTCATACCAAATTAAAAATCTGTTAGCACTGGATCTCATATCCTTCACGAAATGTTCCGGGGGGAAAAAATCATTTTTTTCCTCCGTTTTCCCAGACACGTGACTTATTTTCTCGACCTTGTTTCTCCCCGAATTATTCTTTATTTTTGGGTCTTCGTAGAACGGCTGTTTTTAGAAATAATTTACCGTTTGCAGGGGAACCTTTTTTAAAAAAGGGACTTCTCCTACTTTCGATAGTATAGAAAACTTAACTACCTTATGTCGACTCGCGAAGGATGAAACGTTCAATAAATGAAAACAATTTGGAACTGCAGTATTTTTTTGTCTCGTTGTTTAAAGAATTAAATCAAGTTAAAGTTAATGAATAAAAAAAGAACATGGAACTAATTTCTCTGCTTTTAACAGAATTAAATTGCTTTAAAATAGAAAAATAAATGGGTACTATGGTTTTTGGGCTCAATGTTTGACATAATTAAATCTCTTTTAATTAATAAATAGAATATGGAACTAAGATTTTTGGGCTTGATGTTTAACAGAATCAAATTGAGTTAAAATAATAAATACAATATATGGAATTAATGTTTTTGGTCGCGATGTTTGATGAAATTAAATCGCTTTAGAGGAATAAATATAATACGGAACTAAGTTTTGTGAGCTAAGATGTTTAACATGATCGAATCACGTTAAATTAATAAATTAAATATCGAACTGCAGTTTTTTGACATGATGTTTAACATAATTAAATTGGGTTAAACTAGTAAATATAGAATATGGAACTAAGATTTTTGATTTCGATGTTTAACAGAATTAAATCGCGTTAGATTAAAAAAAATAAGGTATGGAACTTCAGTTTTATGAGCTGATATGTGACAGTATTAAATTGCATTAAACCAATAAACAGAATCTGGAAAGTTTTGAGGCTTGACGGTTTAACAAAATTAAATAACTTTTACCCTCTTTGATTACAAGATATAGCCGTAATCTTTCCGCTTCAGAATTGGAAATTTTGCGAAAACTTTTTTGTGACATTCCTTCGTGTTGTCAGAATTTGAACTTTTGAAATTCTACGAGATATACACTCTTAAAACAAAAGAGTGAAATCCACTCCAGTTGGAGAAGTGCATTTTCGACACCCTAAAGGCATGCATATTTTCTCAGACTGAGTTAAAATCACTCGTTTGGAGTGATCCTGTCGGAGGTTTAACACACAAAGGATCCACTTCAAAAGGAGAAGTGCATTTTCCAGTCTGGAGGAGTGAAATCCACTCAGACTGAGGTAAATTGGGAGTGTTTGTTTTAAGAGTGTACGGTTTTACAGCTATCACACTAGTCTTGAAATTTTTTGTAATATCACAGACGCAATACAAAAAGTGCTCACTATATTCTATAAAACTCTCAAGAAGCTTAGCACTAAGTGACTGAACCGTCATTGAAGACAATAAGCGATAACAAAACGCTTTGCGGTTTCAGCTACGCTACTGACAATTAATATGCCCGTGCAAAAACAATTAACTGCATCCGTTTAATAAGTAATCTAGATTACAAAGTAATCTTCTTTGGATCAGAGCCAGCGTCATACATGACCGTAAAACATGTCATAACTTTGACGATTTTTCTGCAACTATTTTCGTCATTTACTAAACCCTTGACCAAAGAAATCACTGATAATATTTATAGATAAGCTTTACCTATTATTATTTCTGCTAGTAGATTGGGTAATTTTACTAAGTACTTTCTTTTTTCGGGGTAATTAGTATACATGGGAAATTATGTAATGCAATTTTATCAGTCATTGTGTGAAATGGAAGCTGCTGGCGTAAAAGGGCATATACTTTTTTTTGGCTTATATTTAGTCTGGTTATTTTTGAACTTTTATCGGTTATCTGTTAGTAATAATGAATATTTGATGAAAGAGTGTATAATTCGTTGAGATTTATTTTTGTTGCTATTGTTGGCAGCTATGAAGTGCCAATCAAAATAGTATGTATAAAAGAAGAAGTCCTGACTGAATGACTGACTCACGTTATCAACGCCCACATAAAACTACTGTGTATTAAACGAGGTATGATTGCAAATTTTAAGAGAATATTCTTTTTGTACTGAATTCGTAATTTAAGAAGTGATTTTTCGAAATTCAAACTGGTCTTTGAGGGCACACAAATCGTGAGTCGATTCAATATTACAACAAGAGTAATTTTAGGAATAACAAAATGCATATTTATTGTAAAGATATAGGATTTATAGAAATTAAATGAAAGAGTTTTTAAGCATCGCAGAAAAATCTCGACAGGCAGAAAAAAAAAATCCAATGACAAAAATTAATTAAATAACCAAATCGCCCTCACATTTTCATTTACTATATAATAAACATACTTTTGCACACTACTTGCCAACCTAAGTCAGGTAAATAGAAATATGCTATGGAGAAGATCCTTCCGCGGATGTCAAGGGTTCCATAAATTATTTGTGAATCCATCCAGAAAACCTGTTTAAAACATTAATTTCGTAAAAGGTCTAACAGATTTGAAGATTATTTAAGAAAATTTGGCAATTTTATCAGAATAAAAAGTGTATTTTGGATAAATTGCATTCAGATCATTTTGTACGTAAATATTACCGTACAAAAGTTTCCAACTAACGGACCAATCGTGCTTTTCCCTCTGCTTTTTTATTCTCTGTTTTCACCCAAGTTAGGTTGGCACGGAGTGTAGTATGAATTTGTCCATGACTTGTAATACTTCGCCAATTTAATAAAAGTGAAAGAGATCATGCAGAAGGCATTAAAGCAAAAACTAGCACTTTATTATAAATCCGCTGCAACCTTTTTTTCAATACTCAATGCGGAAATGTTTCGTGTTTCACAATCACGACTAATATTGTCTAAATCATTTGATGCGCTCATATTATCTGATCTTTGCCTCAAAAGAACAAAAGAAAAATAACTCACTTCTATTGCAACCTTGTAGTGAAAGGAAATAAAGGTTGGATCTTTTTTTACAGTAGTTCCTTTCAGATCCCACTTTTTTTTTTAAAAAAATCTTTATTCTCTGTTCGTGTTCTTTTTTTAGATTCTTTTTAAGTTGATTTAATATAACTTTTGAAACCAACTTTTTTTTTATTCGGAAATGCGAAAGACGTACACCATTTAAGAATATAAACATTATCACTCAAACACCACTCAATGTTCGAAGTGACTCAATGTCCCAAGGAATATTTATTTTATAAAATCAGTTCTTTTCATGACTTTCGAGGTCTCATAGTATCCAAAGATAAATTATTACTACTATCTACAGTGGTGGCCAAAAGTGTGGACTTGTTTTGAAAGTTTCATGGTTTTCAACATTGTGTGCTTTAAAGAATATATTAGTTTTCACTTTTGGCAATTTTTGTTACTAAATTCTACATTAAATTAACTTCAATTTAATGTATAAACGTTTGTATTAAAGTAAAAATTAATAAATTTTACAAGCACACGAAGTTACATGAAACTTTAAAAAAATTACTTTTGGCCACCACTGTAAATATACATTCACAATCTTAGTTACTTAGTGGCAATTCATTTGAATTAAGATTGTAGCATTTTTATCTTTATGATTTCTGCCATGAAGTTTATATTTTTATGTCTGTTCTTGGTCCTTTTATATGCTAAGAAGGAAATATCCATCTTTTATTATCAAACGTTTCCTCAAATGCAGTGTATTTACCTAGTCAGCGGGCGGCGTCTGGCTTCGTGAAACTTCTCTCTAAAGAGCAATTTACGACTGCATGCGAAATGCGCATTAAGGGAATTTAAAATTGGCTTTTATTCTGTTAAAGGCTTACCAATTCAGTGGCTGCCATTTTGTAGTGGCGTTCAGACGCCTTACTGCATCCATTCGGTAGAGGCGGGTATTCGCTTTTCTGCAACTTCTTTTAAAATGTGCTTTGTAGAAAAGAGAGGGAAAAAACTATTTCATTTTTTTTTGCAGATAACGCAGTTCAACGTAGGTAATAAAAAAAACTTTTTATTGTTTGTTATTAAAAAAGACTAAATTTGTTGTGTTTCATCAAAGGGAGTCATTGACAATTAATTATTTTTATTTTTAAACTTTACAATATTTTATAGTTAGTAATGAAGGCTTTATTAAATAAGGTTATATTTCTATAAAACTTCTGTACATCCGTATATTCCTTTAAAGCGCCCTATTTTTTACAAGGCATATATACGAAAGCTTTTAACTGCCACTGCACTTGTGTCTGGGAAAAACGTGAAGCCATTTGAAATTTGTCTATTAAAAGTCTATGTTAAACGTCTAAAAAATCATATTCGAGCTCTTATGACGTGAATAGAGTGCACTACTGCCACTGTTTTTTTATATTACACAAAGAAATACAGGCAAGAACTTGAGAGAAAATAAAAAAAATAAAACAATAATAATAATAACGATGTAGTCGTAGTCAGAACACCAAGGGTCACAAGGACCATATTGACAAACATAAAAAAGTAGATGCTATTGGTTTACAAACACCCACCAAAAAATAACACATAATAAATCAAGTAAAATGTTATTAACTATTAGGGTAGATAAAATATGAAATTGTAAATACAGCAAAATTCCAATATTTCCCCTTGTACGAAATATTAAAATTGATATTAAGACAGATAAGAACTTGAAGGTAAATAATAATAATGTAGTCATAACACCAAGCGTCTCCAGGAAAATAGTGGCGAACATAAAAAAGTAGATGATATAAGTTTACAAGCACACAAAAAAACACATATATTAAATCAAGTAAAAGGTTATTGACTATTTTGGTAGTTAAATATGAAAATGCAAATAAAACAAAATTCCAACATTTCTCTTTATTCTAAAGTTTTAAATTGATATTAATTACATTTATCTACGCATCGGAGCAGAAAATAATAAGCCAATTTTTCATTTGACTTATCAAAAAATCTATCACTTAGGATTACTTAATTTTGCATTATTTTTAACCAGCCAGCATCCATACACTAGTGGTCTAACCTCTGTACATTAGGTTGAATTACCGAGAAGGCCAAAAGTTTTGCCGGCGAAGTGCTTCAATAATCGATATACAAGGCTCCTCATTGTTTGTAGGCGACCGCGACACTGGGATCCTTTATCCAGTGGCGTGCCTAAGTAGCGTGTCTTGTGGAAAAGTGTGATCTGGGCAGTGAGTAAGAGTCGGTACATGCTTAGAAATGTGAGTGACCAAAGTTTTATTCTAACACTTAAAAGTTTAAATGGATTTTGAGCTGAAGGAATGCTTTTGTGAGGATTTAAAAGCAGTTTTTATGTTCGGTAAGTTTTCAACACAAAAATAGTTTTGTATGCGAAAAGAACTTCACACATTTTCTTTCCAATTGGAAAATTATATGAGTTAATTAATGATTGAAAGTATCTAATTTAACGTTAATTTACCTTAGTTATGTACGTGTTACTATATTTTATTCTTCTACAATATTCAAATGTAATGGAATAAATTAAAAGTTTAGCAATGGTGTATCCATTGTCTTATTTTAAATGACTTAGTTTACCATGAAGTATGTCCCCATTTTGATAAATGACAAGTTTGTTAAAAGTCATGCTCTTGCGCAGTTTTTCGTACATTTTATTCAATCATTCGCTTGAGGCTAGCTCGTTGTAGGCGGGTATTTTAATTGCATAAAAATATGCATAAGAAAACTAAAAAAAATCGTTCAATTTATATAATTAGCCTCAAGTTTGTACATATTTTTATTATTTTTTAAAGAAAATATTCGGCAATAACAACTAATTGAAACCTGAAAACTAGTCCACTAATATGGCGACACTCAGCTTGCAAGTGGACTTTTTGATCTAGATGGTAATGGTACAGACCAAAGTCTACGGATAAGGGGAACTAAGCATATTAGCAATTTTTTATTTGGGCAAGCATCACTATATAGCCTAGCATTACCTCATATAAATTTGACCCAATTGGGTAGTTTCGGTTTATTTCTATAAAAATCGATTATTGTCGTGCTTGCATTACATATTAACATTTCAATCTATATAGAGATAAATTAAATCATCCTATACTTCCCGCCACCCTTATTTGAAACACTTTAGGGATGGACCGCCGTTGTAAAACACCGGCTTTTCTGAAAAACCGCCATCCTTACAGTTTCTTATAATCCCAATAATAATAACTACATACAAATTTATGCCTTGTTAGTTAAAACGCTAACCCATAAAAATATGCTAGGGGCTTTGACGACAGTTCGTCGCGGGACCAAGAGCCCTTGCCTAGCTCTTGTACGACGTGAATTCCACCAATCAGGTAACTGTGAATTGGAGTACCGAGTACACTGCGATATAAATGCTCGCTAGATCTATGGAGTCCAAAATTCCCGACGAGCGTTAGCGCAAGATGTCGCATTGGGTTCCTGCTCAGGTGTCAACTTCGTTACTTAACAAAAGTTCTAAATTACGAGACGTAATTGGTTGCGTTTAAGATATTCATGGAAATCTAGAAATCGACAGCTGGAAACGATTAAATTACAGAAGTGACTTTTTTTTTCGTTCGAACCAGCGGCGGTCTCACTAAACTGGAGCCTTTTCCCCAAATATCGTTAATTGGATCACTGTTGGACTGCTCGTTGTTTGAATTTGGCGAAGGCATGAGTATGTAAACAAGGCCGTTCGTTGCTAAGGCGGCAAAAAGGGCGTTGATCTTCAGATTAACCCGACCACGACAGACTTTTACCTACTTATGACCAGCGAATTTATTCTGTTCTAAAAGGTATAGATACATTTTGTGGATTTACTTGCCAAAATACATGCGTTGAAACTTTGGAAAATTATTTTGTGTCAATAATATGTATTCTTTAAATAGTTTTTAAAATATTTACTAATGGTTATGAATATTTTTTTTATTTATATTTACCGTTTTGAAATTTATAGAATTATCAAAATGTATTTATATGTGCGAAGCTCTCCATTGGCAAGTGATTGTTTTGCAAGACCTTCAACTTTTAATTAAACGGTACGGCGTTTATCCCAAAACTATAATAGTAATATGCACGTCTGTGACAAGGACTAATATATGTCTTTAAAAAATAGCTTTCGTTTGTGTATATTACTCGAAAGACGGTTTCTACGTTTGGCAGACTGCTTAACTCTTTATGCCCTGAATTAAGTTTTAATTTTAATTATTTGTCTTTGACCATTGTAATGATAGATATTGCAATTAATCAGAATATAAAAGGATAAAAAATGTATTTGAGACATAAAATGTATTTTATATCGCGAATTTATTTCCCCCTCCTTTTTACTTATAATTTTTAAATTGCACTGACTGAAATATTTTGTTGAATATAAATAGTAGAAAAATGTCGTCTTTGTATTTTTAAAATAATGGAATAATTTCTCAAAAGTTTATTCTTTTTAAACACATAAGAGGGGCGATACATGTAAAAAAATCGATATTTTTCTGTCATAAATAGTTAAAATAACATTTCAGAAACGTGCCTGTAAATGTTTGGGCTCAAATTCCAAATATTTATAGATTAAAAACTTATTTAAGTGCTGCACCTCAACATGGCGTTTGAGAGTTAAGTTAGCCTGTAACTAGGTCTAATATGTGGTGAACTATAGTGAAGAACTAAAGAAGTAATTTTGCCGATCTCTTCTGGATTTGGAAACATATTCCAAATTGCTTAACTCAGTTAGCTCACTTCAAATACGGCCAGGAGTAGCATCCACAGATTTGTCATCTAATTCGGGTCCCCTATTTTTTGAAACCATCTTTTCTGTGAAAAGCTTTCAAGATTAATACCCTGGCCTTTTCCAAGTGCCCCCTCATCTCCAAACTATTTAGTGTAAGGTTCGTATTTAATCAAATGTTGAAAAGTGCTGATGGCCGGGGAGTTGTTGAAGAAATGGCATTTTCAAGGTGATGACAGGAAACTTTTAATTGATCTCAGGAGATTAGTTACTACGGCGATCATTTTCAAAAATCAATGCAATAAAACTCTGATTCTTGTATATTGCCCCCCCCCCCAGCATTATATAATATATTTATATAATGGGGGGGGGATAAACATATACTGAATTTCAAAACGATTAATTTATTCCTTCCTTTTTAAATTAGCCCCTGAAACATGGTCAACATTAAGCCGGTTACATGTATCGCTGCCCTTAAGTGAAAATTCTGTAGCCCTAAGAGTAAAAGAAATTTAATCAAACCCGAGGGTAACCATTTGTAAAAAAAAATCGTGTAGAAATGTGTAAAAAAAAAATCGAAAATTTTCCCAATAGCCTATTTAATTTAAAAATGGAGTTCAAAGACGCACTCGAATTGTCTATTCGTCAACCTGTGTGAACAATAAATTAACCCTGAGGTTTATTGCTTCAATAAATATACTATAGCAGTAGCTATATTGTAAAAAAAAACTTAATAATTTCAAATTTTTATCGATTTTAATCGTACTAAAGTGACTAGATACGAGGCAATGACAAAGAAACGTTTTAGCAAACAATTACAAAATTGCAATTATGTTAATGCTTGATTTCATCGTTTTTCATTTTCTCGACAACCTTCATTTTAGATAATTGTGACTCAGTTAAATTTAATTGTATATTTACTAAAGGCTGAAATTAGTACATTGAAGTTTCAAAACTTAAATTTATAGCTACAGGACCGTGCTTAGACATGGGTGACATTACACCCGATCTCTTTGCTGATGAATTGAGCCTCGAACAATACTATGAAATTATTTTATTATGAATTTTTACGTGACAAAATACAATTTTGATTGATTAATTGAAATCAAAATAAAATGAAATTTTCTATTTTCCTTTTCAACGAATTTTACCGCATAAGAAGGGAATAAGTAATATTCTATGTGATTAGAAAAAGGACAATTGAGAAACAACCACATGAGTACTCATAAAAGAAAAGTACTTAATTATCTTGGTCACTCAAAATGTGTTGGAATTATGTATTAAAATATTAATTTCAACTGTCTGAGTTGTGTAAGACGCTTACATTTGTGTCTGTATCTGAAGGAAGAGTTTTTAAACTACGGTATAGGGTTAGAAACACTTTTTAAAGATTCGGATGACTCTCTTACAATACTTGTATAAAATAGCAGAACAATATATTTTTTTTTAAACAAAATTATTTCGGTGCTCTAAATTAATTTCATTAAATCTGTGGGGTTCAAGTTCCTGATCCTGAGTACGATGTCATTGTTCGGTGGCTTCTCAGGGGTCGCCCTCGTCACGTAACTGCGATTCTATGTATGTAACTAGTTCTTGTGTTTCTCTAAAGCAACCATAGTTCAAATCAAACCCAAAACTAATTCATCCCTTCTGTATATAACTACAATCTCTCGCTTCCTCTTTAGCTCATGGAGGGACTAGGGAGTCCAATCGACAAGACACTTCCATGTAAAATATTTCGTCCGGGCCTAGCCAAAATAACGGCCGACCTTAAAATTGTCTGAGCAGCCAAAAACTTCGACGGATGATAGTGTGAAGGAAGTGGTCGGTATCGTCACTCAGCCGCTGTCCCGAATAACGACGCCCGTCTCTAGTACCCTTCTTGCAGCTCTAATCCAAAATGTAACACAAAAAAATACTCAGATACACTGAGACAAACGTACTCATTCATTCTGTGAAACTCAAACTCCTGACGTCGCGTGCGATGTCACTGTAAAGTTGCGTTGCGTGCCATCTAGTGTGTCGAGCTCGTCACTTGATTGTTGTTCTAATTTACGACACCCATCGCCCGTCCGTGGCCGAGTGGTTAAAGGCATCCGCTTCAGGATTCAGCCTTCTCAGGAGTGCTGGCGTTCGAATCCAACCTACTGCCAGTCATCCTATAAATCGTATATCTGTACTGGAAAAAGTAGAAAAATCCAGCTCGTGACGGATGGGCCCGAGTACAATGGGACAGACGTGCTCATTAAATCTGCGTAGTTCTAAGTCCCAACAGCGTCAGTGTACGATGTCGCTCGAAGTTTTGTTGGAGTGCCCTCTCAGGTGTCGACCTCGTCACTTGACCAGGGCTCTAAATTACGAGGCGTTTATTGGCTGTGTTAAGAGGACTCTTTTTGGATTCCACATCTTGAAAATCGTAATGTTTTTCCTATGGAGAACATTCGCAAGTCAATTACCGCCACAATTTTATTAAAAGGTTACTAGTTTCTTGTATCATTGTACAGAACGAAAGGAACTAAAAGGATAAAACTAATTTGTTTTGTGAAAATCACGTATTTAGTATTTTTAATAATTTTTTTAAAATTAGAACTTAATGCTTACTCCATTTTTTCCTAACTTCAAAAAATTATTACAAATACTAAAAATGTGATTTTCACAAAACAAATTAGTTTTATCCTTTTAGTTCCTTTCGCTCTTTACAATGATACAAGAAACTAGTAACCTTTTAATAAAATTGTGGCGGTAATTGACTTGCGAATGTTTTCCATAGGAAAAACATTACGATTTTCATGATGTGGAATCCAAAGAGAGTCCTCTTAAAGCTCCCATTAAAAGCTAGAAATAGGCAGCCGGAAACGTTTACACTGCAATACACTACGACACTCATCACTAATAGCTCTTACGTAGCTCAAGTGAAACCACCCATTCAACCTAACCTCGGTATGTAACTGGGGCTGGGGAGCCCAGTCGGTTAAGCACTCGCTTAGCATGCGGAAGGTCCCAGGTTCGGGTCCGGGCATCGCCAAAATAGCTGCCGACCTATAAACGGCCCGTGCAGCCAAAAATGTCCGACGAATAATACCCCGTGTATGGGAGTGCACGCTAAATATCCTTCAAAGTCCTAACGCTGCGTACGATGTCGCCCTTAACGGTTGCGTTGGGTGCCTATTCAGGTTGTGGTGAAACACCATAAATTAGCATCCCACTTTATATATCGGAAGATGTCACGCGCGCAAATATTCATTTATTGTCTGTGTGAAACATAATTTGTAACTTTTGGCAACAGTGTAAAATGTAAGTGTTCTTTTTTCTTTAAATAAATTTTGTTGGTTTTTTCTGTCGTTAAAACGTTTTTTAGCTACTGTTCCTTTTACTTAAATTTTGCATATTTGCGACATTTGGCATCCCTGCCGGGACTCGAGCGTGTAAGGTCTCGGACGAACTTTTTGCTACAAGGTAAAAACTATTATTTATTTGCTACGAAATGGAATCTGTGTTCAAAGTGAAAGGCTTAAAGAAGGACGATTTAAAAACAGTGGCCGAAGCGTTAGGAGAAAATGTATTACCAGAGATGAATATTGGTGATATTAAAAAGAAGATTTCGGAAAACCAAACAACAAAAGATGATCCGGGATTTGTTCAAGAGCTTTTGACGACAGCGGTAGCTGAAAGAAAGGAAGAATTGGCGAGAGAAAAAGAAGAAAAAGAATTGGCATTGAAATTGGCGAGAGAAAAAGAAAAGGAAGAATTGGCATTGAAATTGGCGAGAGAAAAAGAAAAGGAAGAATTGGCATTGAAATTGGCGAGAGAAAAAGAAGAAATTGCATTGAAATTGGCGAAAGAAGAAAAAGACAGGGAGTTTGAATTGCAAAGGGCTAAGCAAGAAAACGATATGAAAATCGAGTTGGCGAGAATACAAGCTACCCAAGGTGCCAATTCTAATCAGTTTAACGCTCTAACCTTACCAAATGAAGATAATTGTAAGAGAAAATTTACACTCCCAAAATTGGAATTTAGAAAATTTGGAGGTGACATTAAAGAATGGTTGCCGCTCTGGGGGCAGTTTTCTAACATCCACAATGATGAGGATATAGCACCGGAAGACAAGTTCCAGTACCTAGTCCAAGCCACAGTTGTTGGATCAAGGGCAAGGGAAGTCATAGAGAGTTTTCCACCGACAGGGAATAATTATGTAAAAGCAGTGGATTCATTGAGAACAAGGTTCGGGAAAGAAGACCTTTTAATTGAGGTATATGTAAGAGAATTGTTGAAACTTATTATTTCCGTGCAGACTCAAGAGAAACCATGCATCACTTATTTGTACGACAAACTTGAATCCTATATGAGGGCCCTTGATACGTTAGGCGTAACTACAGATAAATGTGCCTCAATACTCTATCCAATGGTAGAATCCTGTTTTCCCCATGACTTTTTAAAGGCTTGGAATCGAAGTGTCACTTCACATTCGAAGAAAGAAGCTAAAGACAGACTGGATGACCTAATGAATTTTTTGAAAACTGAAGTTGAAGGTGAGGAACGAATAAGTTTGGCGATGTCCGGTTTTGGAATAAGTAAAGATAATGAAACGAAAACAAAGAAAAAGAAATTTGAAGAAAATTCCAACCGCATACCAACTGCCTCATCTTTATTGATTACAGCGGATAAAGGGCCAGTTTGTATATTTTGTGAAAAATCACATAAAAGTCACGAATGTAAAGCAACCTCTAACATGTCTTATGATGAGAAAAAGTCTGTTTTACTGAAGAATAATGCATGTTTCAAGTGCTTGCGACCAAATCATCATTCACGATCATGCCCAATGAACATCAAATGCTCAAAGTGTGGGGTTCGAGGACACAATACAGTTATGTGTTATGGAAAAAAGAATCGACAGAATGGTTCTAAGGATGCGTCCAACGAAGTCACAAATAATCGGCACTCTGAAAACAGTGTTTTATCAAACCAAACGGATGAAATTGATGTCCTTCTGCAAACTCTTACTGTTAAAGTGAGTAATGGCGATAAAGAAGCGTTAATAAGAGCAATGATTGATACAGGTTCTCAGAGGTCCTATGCAACCAAGGAAATAATAGACGTGATGGGTTTTGAGCCAATAAAGGAAGTTAAAATTATACACACATTATTTGGTGGAGAACAAACTGAAGAAGAGTCTCATAAAGAATACATTTTGAATTTAAGTGACTTTGAAAAGACCTTTGACTGTCGCATTAAGGTATTGGACCAAAAGAAAATTTGCAATGAAATAGCAAGAGTGCCATTTGGAGAATGGATCACTGAAATGGAATGCATGAATATAAGTATTTCAGATAGAGAAGACAAGTCTAGACGTATGGACACAAAAATTCATTTATTAATTGGAGCGGATGTGGCAGGAAAATTGTTAACAGGGAAATTACATTCCTGTAAAACTGGGCCAGTAGCTGTTCATACGAAATTAGGTTGGACACTGATGGGAAAGATTCCTCGAGCTCAGGCCAGAAATACGAGCGACGTGTTAACTGTTACTTCGCTTCTATGCAACAATATAGATAATTTGTGGAAGTTAGATTTGATAGGCATTTCTGAATCACCAAATGACAAGAGCGAAGAGTTAATACGAGAAGAAACAGTTGCCCACTTCAAACGAACTGTTAACAGAGATTTTGAAGGAAGATACGAAGTTGCGTTGCCATGGGTTCGTGAAAGGAGCAATTTAGGCAGTAACAGAGAAGGGGCAGAAAAGAGGCTTTGCACGATGAAGAAAAAACTGGAAAATTCGGGTCATGTAAATGAATACGGAGCAGTTTTCCAGGATTGGTTGTCAAAGGGAATTATAGAGCTGGCACCTGATGCTTCGAACAATGAGGTGCATTATCTTCCACACAGAGCTGTAATAAAAGAAAGCAGTGCTAGTACGAAAATTCGACCCGTATTTGATGCGTCTGCTAAAAGAAAAGGAATGCTCTCACTCAACGACTGTTTGGAAAAGGGTCCAAACATGGTAGCAGATATACCGTCTTTGTTGATCAAATTCAGATTGAAAGCTGTTGCAGTGACATCCGATATTGAGAAAGCCTTTTTGCAAATTGGAATTCGTGAAAGTGATCGCGACTTCTTAAGGTTTCTTTGGTATGATGAAGCACAGAATGTAGTAGAATATAGACATAAACGAGTTGTATTTGGTATTACATCGAGTCCATTTCTGCTAAACGTAACTCTGAATCATCATTTAGATTCCTCACCCGTAGAACTGCGAAGTACTGCACAGCACTTAAAAACTTCTTTCTATGTGGACAACTGCATCGCTAGCTTCGATAATGTGGAAGAAATGGAGAAATTTGTTTTGGAGTCTCGCTTTCTTTTGTCTAGCGCTCAATTTAATCTACGAGATTGGATCAGTAATGTCGACTCAAGGGTTCTAGATCACACTGGTGTAGAGAAGACTAATCTGCTAGGCTTGAATTGGAACATTAGTGATGATACTTTGTCTTGCGTTGTCAAGGACTTTGATTGTGAGGAACCTTTGACGAAAAGAAAAGTCCTTTCTGTATCTAGCAGTATATTTGACCCGATTGGTTATACAAGCCCTGTGATGCTTATACCCAAGATGATGTTGCAAAAAGCTTGGACTTTAAAGCTATCTTGGGATGCAGAGTTACCAGAAGACATTTCAAAGGAGTTTAGAAAATGGTGGAAAGCCTTAACAAAGCTACAAGAGATAAGAATTCCAAGATGGATTTTACAAACTGACAGTAAACTTATACAATTGCATGTCTTTTGTGATGCCTCTCAAAGTGCTTATGCGACATGTATATATTTAAGATACGAAACTGCAAATCATGTTGAATGCTCTTTAGTACAAGCTCGAAGTAGGGTGGCGCCTCTCAAGAAAGTTTCAATTTCTAGGCTCGAGTTGTTAGCATGTCTCATAGGTGCAAGACTTTCACATAAGGTGATTATTGATCTTGGTTTCGAAAATGTACCTATCACCTTTTGGTCAGACTCCACCAATGCTTTGTATTGGATTAAACGCAATGAAAATTGGAGTGTTTTCGTCATGAACAGAGTCAATGAAATTAGAAAGTTTACCGAACCTGACTGCTGGAAACATATTCCTGGCGTCGAAAATCCAGCTGATTTACCGTCTCGAGGATGCTCTGCGGAAAGGTTGCTCCAGTTAAAATGGTGGGAGGGACCTCAATGGTTGCGGAATCCGGAAGAAGAATGGCCTACCTCCCATGCCCTTCCAAATATGGACATAGTACAAGCAGAGAAGAAGAAAACCATTGTTGCTGCCACAAACGTCACCACTGTGAAGTTCGAGTTTTCCTCAAGAATATCTTCATTTAGAAAGATCACGAGAGTAATTGGCTGGATTCTGCGTTTTCTGAAGAATTGTAGAGAACCAAAGGAAAAGGTTCGAGGAGAACTGTCAGTGGAAGAAATAGAATATGCAGAAACAGTCATTTGGAAACAAGTTCAGAAAGAGAGTTTTTATGAACAAACCTTTAACATCCAGACCTATTTGGATGAAGATGGACTGATAAAAGTAAAGTCAAGAATATCTATGAGAGAAGATCTCAAGGCTTTTCGATATCCAGTGTTATTACCGTCTGGGCATCAACTGGTAGAGAAACTAATCTTGCAAGAACATGCGGATAATTGCCACGCTGGAATTCAAGTCCTTATGACAAGATTACGAGAACGTTATTGGATATTAAAGAGTAGAAAGACCATTAGGAAGGTTTTGAAAAAGTGCATAAAATGTGCGAGGTTCACGACAGCTCCAATCGAGATTCCAGAAGCCCCCTTGCCAGAAGATCGTGTGCGGGAAGCTAAAATATTTGAAGTTGTCGGGGTCGATTTGTGTGGGCCTTTGTACTTGAAAGATAAAACAAAATGTTGGATTGTCATGTTTACCTGCGCAGTATATCGTGCTGTTCACATTGAATTAGTAGCATTGCTGACAACTGACAGCTTCATTTTAGCTCTGAGAAGGTTCATAGCCCGAAGGGGACGACCGTCAACTATTTACTCAGACAATGGAACTAATCTAGTTGGAACATCTAATGCCTTACGTTATGTAAACTGGGAAAAAGTACGAGATATAGCAACGATAAAGAAAATCCAATGGAAGTTCAACCCTCCATCAGCACCATGGTGGGGAGGTTTTTGGGAAAGGCTGATTGGTCTCCTGAAAAGAATTCTTAGAAGAGCAATTGGCAATGCTTGCTTACAGACTGAAGAGTTAAGTACAGTTTTGTGCGAAGCAGAGAGTTTAATCAACTCTAGACCAATGACTTACGTCTCTGAAGACCTCGATGATTTAAAGGTGCTTTCACCATCAATGTTTTTAAATGAAATCGAAGAGTTTGGAGTGGCAGACTTTGATGAAATAGATGCAAAGAGGTTGAATAGAAGATTGGTTTATAGGCTTCGTGTCCGAGAAGACCTGCGGAAACGTTTTCGGATTGAATATCTTGGACAGCTAAGAGAATATTACAAAGTTAAAGGGGGTCAACATGTGAAAGAAGGAGATGTCGTATTGGTAGGCGATACGAACTCCAAAAGGCTAAGCTGGCCCTTAGCAAGGGTTTTAAAGTTGTATCCCGGAAAAGATGGGAATGTTCGACTTGCCCAAGTGAAGACAAGGTCTGGAACATTTTTACGGCCGCTACAACGTCTGTATCCACTTGAAGTACAAGAAGCTGAAAGGTCACACTTCCAGACAAATGACTTACCGTCCGAAAACATCGATTCTGGACTCAAAGATACGAGTATACGAACCAGATACGGGCGATGCTCCCGAGCTCCAAGTCGTTTGAACTTGCAGCACTACTAGTGCTTGTATTCTAAGTTTTTTCCTCAAGTTCAAAGGTGGGAGAATGTGGTGAAACACCATAAATTAGCATCCCACTTTATATATCGGAAGATGTCACGCGCGCAAATATTCATTTATTGTCTGTGTGAAACATAATTTGTAACTTTTGGCAACAGTGTAAAATGTAAGTGTTCTTTTTTCTTTAAATAAATTTTGTTGGTTTTTTCTGTCGTTAAAACGTTTTTTAGCTACTGTTCCTTTTACTTAAATTTTGCATATTTGCGACACAGGTGCTGGCTCGTCACCTGACTGTGGTTCTAAAATACGACGCCCGTCGCCAATAGCCCTCGTGTAGCTCTAGTGCGACGATAATTCAAACCAAACCTAACCTCTGTATGTAACTCTTTCTCCAACAGGCTCCCGCAGGCGGTGGCTCCATGATGCGCGTGGTGCGGCCTAGGTTCGCCGCCCTGGTGCTGGCCGCTTTCGTGGCCGCCCTTTGCCTGCACACCCTGCTGTTTTCCAGGCGGTCCCCGACCATCGAGGAGATACAGAGGGGAGACGAGGCCATTGAGCTGGCGTGCAAACACCCGGACCTGGACTACAGGAACCCACTCATACTCAAGTGAGGATCTTTATTTTGGAATTGGTTCAGGAGGTTAAGAACACTCTTAAAACAAAAGAGTGAATTCCACTCCAGTTGGAGAAGTGCATTTTCGACACTGGAAAGGAGTAAATATATTTCAGACTGAGTTAAAATCACTCTTTTGGAGTGATCCTGTCGGAGGTTTAACACACAAAGGATCCACTCCAAAAGGAGTAGTGCATTTTCCAGACTGGAGGAGTGAAAATCAATCAGACTGAGTTAAAATCGCTCCTTCGTTTTAAGAGTGTACTTCACTGAGCAAACCTGTTTTTGCATTGGTTTTTGACTTGGCAACATTTTTATCTTATTCCTACCTCCATGGTCGGAATACTTTCGAGGAGATATAGAGTGGGAGACGAAGCAAACCATTAAGGTGACCAGGCTTATTTCGCAGTACGGTGTAGTTTTTAACTCGGTCATATTGTTATAAAAATTGTGTAAACGGTCTCCGCTTAATTTTTTAATAGTTATTTCAAACAAAAACAACGTAAAATTATATAACTTATGAAAATTTAATAAGGATTTCATAGTTAAAAGTTTAACCACTAATATAAATCTGGTCTGGGTACATAGAGCTGGCGTGCAAACACCCGGACCTGGACTACAGGAACCCACTCATACTCAAGTAAGGATCTTCATACTGGAAGGGGTTCAGGAAGGGCTCGAAAAACCGCCCGTCCTCCCGTCCTCGGCGGTCAAAAATTATGTGAGGACAACGGATTTCTCGATTCCGACGCCCTCGTGGTCGGTCCCCGGATTTCACAGCTAATGTTCGTGATAAATTTTTAATTTTTCAGATTTCTGTTCAGAAATCTCTAAATCACTGGTTTGGTTATGGAACTGGCATACGGCTGTGTCATTATATTCATTTAAAAAACGTAGTACCCTCGGATAAATTGACACTCAAAATAACATAACCTTCGTCAATTAAATTATTTCATAAAAGAAATTCTAGATTACTGTAATTAACCTAGCATTTCTTTTGTTCTGCATAATTTAATCATACATAGTAACTACTAATTTAAAGTTATGTATTAGAGTTTGGAGGGTTTGTTTCAAAGGAGGACGGGTACACACTGTTGGACAAGCCATCCTTTTTGACTTGGAAACATATTTTTCTTATTCGTCAGAACACTTTTGAGGAGATAGAGTGGAGACGCTAACAATTAGGGTGACCAGACTTATTTCGCTGTACGGTTTAGTTTTTAACTCGGTTATATTGCTATAAAAATTGTGTAAACAGTCTCCGCTTAATTTTTTTATAGTTTCAAACAAAAACAACGTAAGTTAAATATAACTTATGAAAATTTAATTAGGATTTCCCAGAATATTCAGCAGATGGCGATACTATTTTATTAAGGGGTCTAAGGAGGTCTTAAAAATGTGCAAAGAAGGAACTACAAAGCATAGTTTGATCTTTCATGTAATTTTTTAACTACTCAATATACAAGTATAATTTTTTTATATGTAATTCTACAAGATTTATTTAATATGAAACAAAATTTAAAATTTATGAAACTTTAGCCAAAACTAAAATAAATGATATTAAACATAAAGCTATTTGAACACATTGTGATTAGGCTTGCGCGTCAAATTGTGAGGTCAAAATTGAAGATATGACCAAGAAAATGACTTTATATTGTACAAATATGTACAAACTAGAACTTATACCTAAATTCTCAGCTCAATTTCAATTAGAAATAATTTTTAAAATTTTTTTAAATCAAAATTCAAAAATTTTTATATATTTTTTTAGAAAAAAGTTCTTAAAATAAATTCTAATTAAAATTGAGCTGAGAATTTAGGTATAAGTCTTTGTTTGTACATATTTGTACAATATAAAGTCATTTTCTTGGTCTTGTCTTCAATTTTGACCTCACAATTTGCCGCGCAAGCCTAATCACAATGTGTTCAAATAGCTTTATGTTTAATATCACTTATTTTAGTTTTGGTTAAAGTTTCATAAATTTTAAAATTTGTTTCATATTAAATAAATCTTGTAGAACTACATATAAAAAAATTATACTTGTATATTGAGTAGTTAAAAAATTACACGAAAGATCAAACTATGCTTTGTAGTTCCTTCTTTGCACATTTTTAAGACTCCTTAGACCCCTTAAGGCTTTATCAAATAATAAATAACTCGATAAAATGTTCGTTTCAAATTTGTTTCATTTCGATTTTATGTTAATTACCATACCTGGGAAACAAGGGATAACATGGCAAAACATACTTCTGCAGAAATTGTGATTCCAAAACTAAAGTATTAACTGTACGGTACTGACAATCCTTCTTAATATTTCCATGGTTACTTCCAAAACTTTTATATACATAATTGTTTGAATATATGCTTTTTTTTGGGTGTGTGAAGAGGTTATACTTCAAATAAGACAAAGGCCACCTAGCAGCAGAAAACCATCGGAGTCCATACATTTTTGGATCCTCTACATTTCGGTATTTCATTAGCTTTTATGCTAAAGTTTTTCGACTCCACGAATTTTAGTAAATTTAATTATAGGATTCCACGTTGTGCTTAGCTTTACTTTGATTTAGACATTTGCCTTAACGTGATAAGTTTGATTGGTGTCATTGGGGAAACAGATGATAGGGTAACGAGTTACAGTGATTGGCACCCTCACGGTGATTGGCCCTCTCATTCATTGAAAATAATATGTTAAAGCCCAAAATAGGTGTGACAAAGGTTTTTAAAATTCCTAGGTTCAAGTTTTACCGCCATTAACGTTTGCTATGTTAAGCCTTGGTTTCCTCGGAGTCTGTCGCCAGAAAAATGCGACCGCTATAATACGTGGAAGACGTCACCCAACCGGCCACTGCTTCATCGGAACGTTACGTTGACACGAAACTGGTAACCTAGCGAACTCACTCAACTAACTCTGCTGTTGTTTTGGTTTTCGTCTTAGCATGTCAAAAATGGAAAATTTTGGTTCTTCGTGATTTCTCACAAAATCAATTAGCATTTCTTCCTCGGCAAGCGTAAAACAACTCTCTCCTACCGTCATTTTCGCAATTTTTTAATTTTTGGCAAGCACACCACGTAATAGACAACAGCAAAAAACGTTGTCATCAGGATTTCCCCAACGCACTCAACAGCAACTCAATCTGGCGGTCGTGTTGAGTTGTCCTGCAACACTCCCGAGGAAACCACTCTAGCGTAATCAATGTCAGTAGTTTGTATGACGTCACTCACCGCACTTGTCCAACCGCTTAAATCTGTTGACGGACTCCGAGGAAACCGAGGCGTTAGCAACAGTGCAACAACAATCGGAAAAGCAATATAAAAAGCAAGCTAGAAATGTCTCAATGTCAACGGGGCCAATCGCTGTCTTATGGGAGCTAATCACTGTACTTGTTACCCTATAAGTAGAAAGGGATGATTGATAGCCAACTTACACCAATCATTCAAGAAAAGTCGTTTTTATGAAATGTCTAATCTGCAACTTAACATTTATCATCTCGCCCTTCTCAGGCACATAGTGGATCTGGGCGATCTAGACTGCAAACGAGAGACGGACTGGGTGGAGATCTACAAAGGAGTGGTCAGCATCAACAAGGTCATCGCGAAGCGGCACGGGCGGATATCGTGCACCCTCACCTACCTCAACCGCGTCGACGACTTCTCTTCGGTCAAGGGCCGCACGGACTTGCTCACCTCGGACCTGGGTTCGATCCCCCTCCAGGGCGACTACTTCCACGTGAAGTGCGACGCCAAGGACGGGCTCAAGTGGAAGAACATCATGGCCGGGGTGCTGAGGAATGAGACGGCCGTGAAGAGGGCCAAGGCAGCTGCGGCTCCAGAACATGCGACCAAACTCAATGTCCTCATGTTTGGTCTGGATTCCATGTCCAGGTTGCATTATATGAGGAAGCTTCCGAAGACTTACAAGTATGTCCACTTGATTTGGAGAGTACACGGGGAAAAACAACTTCATTGCGATAGGCGTCTGTCTGCATCAGGATTCTTTGGCATTAATAGCGAGTCATCGCCTAAAATGGTGTAAAGAAACCGGGTTCCTCTCTTTGTTTTTCTCTTGCGGCAACCCAGATTCACGCCAGAGATCACGAGTCACACGTTTGTTCTACGAAAGAAGAACCTAGAGAAAAACCTGTTTCCTGTCGCTAATGTTCGCCAAGCACACCAGAAGACGGCAAGATTACTACTCAATGAATTTGTTTTTCCCCTGTACTCTTCATTTTCCCAGAAAATTAGTGTTTCTTTGCTTGAATTCCAAATAAAAGGTTTAGACGGCTTTCATAAGGAATTAGAAAATAGAAACGGAGAAATCTTGCCGGGCTTTAATCATTCGTTGGTTATTATTTTTTTAAAATTTGTATTGTAATATTAATTAAGATGTATTAAACCCACTTCTCAACAATGTCATTTTGTAACAGAAGTTACTAGATCATTAAAATGGACTTGAATATTTCAGAACGAAAGTATTTAGATTGAAGTGTATTCGGATTATAATTGTTCTGACATACTGGCATAATTAAACCTTATTAAAAAGTTACTTCGTTCCTGAAATAAAACACATAACGGTATCCACAGTTTAACAAATTCTCTGCTTTTAACAAAAACAATTACTGAGGATAGTCTGTAGCAAGAAATTAAAGTTATAGTTGTTTTTGTCAAACCATTTAAAAATTTCACACTTCTAATTCAATTCCAGATACCTCACCGAAGTTCTAAAAGCATCCGTCTTGAAAGGGTACAACATCGTCGGCGACGGCACTCCCCAGGCTCTGATCCCTATGCTGACTGGATTCTCAGAACCAGAACTGCCGGAGACCAGAAAACGCATGGAGGACGCAAACTACGTCAATGTGTATCCCTTTGCGTGGAAGAACTTCAGCGCAAGTGGATACGTGACTGCGTATGCGGAGGACTGTCCCTATACAGGCGTGTTCACGTACCGACTGAAGGGTTTCGACCAGCTGCCCACTGACCACTACATGCGATCGTTCTACGTAGAGGTGGACAGGGTTATGAAGGAGCATGCCAAGTATTGTCTAGGCAACAAGCCGAGGCATGTGGTGAGTTTTGGGTTTTGATGGCTTTTTAGGGTGTTGAAGTTTTTCTTAAGGGGGAATGGGCGTGCAGGACCGGGGGTCTCCAAACTCAAGTGCCTCAATGTTAATCCAATGGGAAAAAATTATTTTCTTTAGCCACATTTCTCCGGCTTTATTGAATATTTTACTAGCGGATTTTTTTATGTGATAAATGTAGCTGACTTACAGGTCTCTATCTTCCCACTTTTTGAAATTAGTACGAATATATTTTTTAATATTCAATAAATTATTTTACACAAAATATTCGAAGCAATTTCAAAAAGTGGGAAGATAGAGACCTGTAAGTCAGCTACATTTATCACATAAAAAAATCCGCTTGTAAAAATATTCAATACAGCCGGAGAAACGTGACAAAGAAAATAATTTTTTTCCCATTGGATTAACATTGAGGGACTTGAGTTTGGAGACCCCCGGTCCTGCACGCCCATTCCCCCTTAAGGGACGGTTGTATAAGATGCCATGAATATCTTGAACTTTACTTGGTAATAGGGTAGGGAAAGGAAATATGATAAAATATGGAATGGTCATTTTCGACTATTTCGTCGTATTTTCGACTAGTTAAGCCTGGTAGCGAATGACGTAGCCATTCAGTACTATTCTTCTCTGGGACAAATTATACAAGAATAAAAAATTTCATTGAGCCCGAAGCTTGTAACACGCAGAAATAAGGTTCTTAGAGGTGTTGTCATCCTTACAACTGTAAAAAAAAACCACCAAAAACGTACCACTATCTATTCAATAAGATTTTATTGAATATTCTTCAAATATTAAAAGCTATGAACGAAGATGTTAGCAGTCGTGTTGTAAGGTAAATTATTTTACTCTCGGATATTAAAATTTCACCCACTCCTGCTAAAGCAAAATATGATTGCCGATGGCTTCGTTCTTCATTAACTTTCTTTCGACAGACATGATTTCAATTTATCCTTTCAAACATTCACATTACAATTGAATTATGTATATCAAAATTTATAAATCATGGTAAGTAGCTAGATGCATGTGATATAATACGTCGGAAGGGCAAACTTAACCTTTAAAGTCCCTATTGCAATCTATAAGAATAAAAGAAAGAGTCTGTCTGTGTGTATGTCTGTGGATCGCAAAAGACCTACTCAGACTGCTCTAAAAAATTCGAAATTTTTAATATAGGTTCCTTTTAATACCTACGTGTGCACCTGAGGCTTAGTTTTTTCATATTTGATTGTGATTTTTAATTAATATAATTAGTTTCAAAAAAACGTCATCCACGTGGAATTGCGGGTCCATAACAGGGCTTGAAAATACATGGACCTGGCAGAAATGGGGACTTGACGCCATCCTCTAATAGTTTGATTGATTAAGTTTAGTTGAGATATGCGCTCGTCCTAAGGCTGCTTCATCCTCTATTAGTGTTTGCTTTTTTAAGTGTGCATGCGCCAACACGAATTTAATTTTGTTTTGATTTTGAGTGTATTTTCACAAGTAAGCATGCCTCTAAAATTAAGCAATGCTCTCGTGGAGAGTCAGTGGCTGAGTGCGTCACAGGTGACGATTATTATTTCATGTTCAGTTCGATTGACCAATTAGGTAAGAGTTGCGGTGATGGGAAAGGTTTTAAAGTCAGTTTTAAACTGTGCTGACTTAAAATTTTCCATGGGAACGACTAAATGGCGCTGTTGTTGGGATGTAAAAGACATTATTAATAAGTAATATTAAATAAATGTGCAAAAGGTAATTTAAATTAAGTTTAATTGGAGTTAAAAATATGAGTTTTTGAAGGGTGTAAGTCATACATTTAATGGATTTTCCTTCATATTTATTTGCATTTTACTTTTGAAGGTGATGATGGACTGGCTTCGCCACTTCTACAATGCCTACCCCGACGTTCCCAAGTTCGCGTTCGGCTTCCACGGCGAGCTCAGCCACGATGACTACAACTTGGTCGGATACGCGGACTCGGATCTGGAGAGGTTCCTCGCCGATCTCAACGACAGCGGCATCCTCAACAACACGCTGTTGATCCTGCTCAGCGACCACGGCCACAGGTACGCACTTAACCAATACCACCTAGATTAGAAGGCCGACGAACTAAGCAACAAAACGTCACACTAGTAGACCAATTTCGATTTGTTGACCGATAACGTCGGATCTTAAGATGACGTCGCATCTTGATTCATCTTATCTTAAAAATTTATTCAAATATAGGATCTAGTCACGAATGATCATTGGTCAAAACCACAGAATCGGTCCACTAATGTGACGTCAAGCATTTAGTTCGCCGGCCTTCTAATCTAGGTGGTATTGACTTAACCCTTTCAGTCCCAGTGATGCCATTTGAAGAGTACACGGGAAGAAGCGATTGATTTATTCGGCGGACGGCCGCAACTGCCTGCTTGGCGGCATAAAACCGGTTTCTCTCCTTCTTCTTCGCTTGGTCCAAGCGTCGGGATCGCCAATCACCTGAACTTGGTAGCTAGGAACCACAGAGATAGTACTACTGGCACATCACGTGACCTACAACACTGACTTCATTGCTTGCGCGTCCCGTCGATAGCATTGGAGGTCACGTGATCTACCACTATACTACTTTAACTATGATATCTATGTTAAGAACTGGTTCCCTTACACAAGTTTAGGCGATCACTCGCCATCATCGCCAAAGTGGCCTGCTAAGGAAACTTCTCTGAAAAATCAATCGGTTTTTCCCGTGTACTCTTCATTTGGCATCATCACTTTCAATATTTCGTCACTTAAGTTCCCACATGTGCTATCTGACTGTAAAACAGTAGAAATTTATTGAAAGGTAACCCTTGGCGAACTTTTCAAAATCGCGCCAAAAGTCGGCCGATAACCCAACCGAAATGATAGGATAGGTTTGAATATCGTCGCATTAGAGCTACACGATTGAGAATCGAAAAACATGTTTGTTCATTTAACACCGGCTGTTCGGACTTTCTTGTTACACAATATCGGTCTACTTAATGTAATGCTGAGATATGCAACAAGAAAGTCCGAACAGCCGGTGTTAAATAAACGTTCTTTGGCTCTCCCTCGTGTAGCTTTAATGCGACGATAATTCAAACCTATATTTTCGACTGACTTTTTGGCGCGATTTTGGAAAGTTCGCCAAGAGTTTCCTTTCAATAAATTTCTACTGTTTTGCAAAGTTAGATAGCACATGTGGGAACTTAAGAGATGACTTTTTTCCAAATGTTTATGTCCCGTTACGACATCGACATCCGAACACGCATCATTCGATTCTTCCACACTTTGTTCTATTAGACAATATTTTACATTGATTTCAGTAGGAGTCGGAACTACTATTTTTTTTATTTTGAAAATAGCTAACAAGCGTTTCACCTGATTTTTGAAAAGTTCACTTCAGTTCCACATATTTAAAACACAATTTAAACTATTTCGGTTAAAATAATTACTATTTTTTTTTAATAATATGG
Organism: Hylyphantes graminicola; assembly: GCA_023701765.1. Taxonomy (NCBI): domain Eukaryota; kingdom Metazoa; phylum Arthropoda; class Arachnida; order Araneae; family Linyphiidae; genus Hylyphantes; species Hylyphantes graminicola. The sequence continues at coordinate 23,309,319 of CM043113.1, read as the reverse complement.
TCAGATACCTTAAAATATATAACTCGAAGTGTTTTTAGGTAATATATATATTTTTATATTGTTGTTTTCCACAGTTAGAGAATTTTGGCATTGTTTCAAAAACCATATAAAAAATTTAACTGGTTTTTTTCTTCTTATGGAATTCGTATATTTGATCTAAAATAAGCTTATTTTGTGAATATCAGATGTTTCTGTTGTGTAGTAAATTTTTGGACTGAAAGGGTTAAAGAGCTTTGCAAATAATAAAAACAAAATTAAAATTAACATTTCTGAAAGGGGGCTAACTAAATAAACATTTAGTTAAATCGAGATGATAATCTTTCTTCGTTTTTATTGCTTATCGACTCAGCTTTATTTCTGTCAACATAAAAGTAACTGAAAATTACAGTCCCCCCAAAAAATTAATAAACGAAAAACAATTATCAATTTAACTTGTATTTTAAGGGGTATACCTGTAAATACCTTTAGGTATACTTGTACATGGACTTGTTCTGTGTGGTAGTAGTGATTAGAAAATAAAATTTACCTACCTTTGGCTCCCTGGTGCAGCCCTTTTTGACTATATAGCAGTCTGAGTACGACACCAAATTTGCATTAAAGACCATCTTAAAACTTATAATAAATTTGAAATATGACCCATCCCCCACCCCCTGGTTAACCCCCAAATTTCACGTGTTCGGGGAAATAGCAAGCGCATGATGAGGCATGCAACGCAGGTGGCGTAACTGTTGACAAAAAGGCCATAATTTCCTCAAGTGGTAAAATGACATATTCACTAAACTGCAACTTGTCGTAGCTCTAGTCCATATTGAGGTTACTCTTGTCCATAAGATCAAGATCAAAAATATTTTTATAGCTTAGCACTTTTTTTTTCTCTCATGGACGCTTTACTCCTGTACCGTCGACCCGGGTTCGCATACGGGTTAGAGTAGGTTATGGGTTTACTCTGGCCTTCATCCCTCCTTAGTTGATAAATAAGTGCTTTAAGTTTTGATCGATAGATGGCAGCACAAAGCAAGTGAGTTTTGAACTGACATGATCTTAAGTTAAAATTTACGTTACTATCAAGTAAACAGTTGTCATTTATTTATTTCGGGTTTTTTTTTAACCCTCTAATGCATGGATTTTTTGTTTCGTCCCAAAAAAAATATTTGTATCTCTAATGCTCATACATCATGGGAAAAATACGGAAAAAAAATTAAATGCATCGGAATTTAAATAATTTCATTTTTTAAATTTGTTACCAAACGGTAACACCATGCATTAAGCGCTGAATAGATGCTTAAGGGATCATAGGAGTCTTAAAAATGTGCAAAGAAGGAACTACAAAGTATAGATTGATCTTTTATGTAATTTTTTAACTACTCAATATATAAGCATAATTTTTTTATATGTAATTCTAAAAGATTTATTTAATATGAAACAAATTTTAAAATTTATGAAACTTTAGCCAAAACTAAAATAAATGATATTAAACATAAAGCTATTTGAACACATTGTGATTAGGCTTGCGCGGCAAATTGTGAGGTCAAAATTGAAGACATGACCAAGAAAATGACTTTATATTGTACAAATATGTACAAACGATGACTTTTACCTAAATTCTCAGCTCAATTTTAATTAGATATTATTTTAAGAACTTTTTTCTGAAAAAACTAATAAAAATTTTAAAATTTTGATTTAAAAAAAATTTAAAAAATAATTTCTAATTAAAATTGAGCAGAGAATTTAGGTATAAGTCTTTGTTTGTACATATTTGTACAATATAAAGTCATTTTCTTGGTCATGTCTTCAATTTTGACCTCACAATTTGCCGCGCAAGCCTAATCACAATGTGTTCAAATAGCTTTATGTTTAATATCATTTATTTTAGTTTTGGCTAAAGTTTCATAAATTTTAAAATTTGTTTCATATTAAATAAATCTTGTAGAATTACTTATAAAAAAATTATACTTGTATATTGAGTAGTTAAAAAATTACATGAAAGATCAAACTATGCTTTGTAGTTCCTTCTTTGCACATTTTCAAGACTCCTATATGACCCCTTAAAGTTCGGGGTACGAATATTTATTTTTATTCAAATTATTACCTTTTTTACTTTTTATATTTCTAATAAATTATACTTAAAAATAAAGCTTATAGATAATTTTAGGTATAAAATCTTTAATGAAAACGTGTATAACAAACAACAAAGAGTATTAATATTTAGTATATTTAGATTTTGTTAAACAGGAAAAATTGGTTATTAAAATAATTATGAATATAAGTTACTTTTGAAACAAAATTAATGTACAAATAGAAGGCAATAGCAGGTTTAGTACAAATAGCAGGTATTTATGAATAAAAATATACAAAAAATCATTTTTAAACATAATTTTTTTTAAATGGCAGAATGATACGACATAAAACAGTTATTTTTACTCTTAAAATCAAGTAGTACCAAACATTTTAAACACTGAACTCTTGTGAATCCGTTACAGAGATACACGCAAATTAGCAAACAAAAGTTGTGCTTAATGCATGATGTTACCAAACGGTAACACATGTAAAAACCAACTACAAACTACCAATTTTGAAAAGAATGGTTAGAAAACTACTAAATATAGTTTAAAATAACCCTCTTGAACTATAATATTTTTTCAAAGCAATTTAATTGTATTTAGTACTAGTATTATTACTTTGAATTCTGCCAAACACGTAAATTCACAACAGTTAGAAACTTCACTTTTTAATTTTGAATACACTTTTACGACTGTCAATTATGAGGGTTATTATTAACTAAAACTTCAAAATGGAATGTGATAGATGAAAAAAACACAAATTTGTCGAGAAGGAGGTCTATTTTAATAGAATAAAGTGGATTATGTAACTTGTTACCGAACGGTAACACTATGCATTAGAGGGTTAAACTAGCATATGGCCGGAAACTTGACCAAATCACACGTAAAGTTTCAGCTTTAATTTTAGTAAAATGTGTTGCTTACAACAGCGATGTTTTTAATCATCAAGTTACCCTCTACTACTAAAATAAATGCAGCAATTTCTCAAAATAATATAAAATTGTAATTGTCGGACGCTTGAAAGCCACGTGAGTTACGCGGTTTCAGCAAATCAGAAACGCTGAAAGTAAGTGTGGCTGTGTGTTTGTTTTGTGCCGAGGCTGCTTCAGGTTGCGTTCCGTGGCTTTGGTAGAGATCGTTGCTTACCGCTAGAGCTACGTGATGCCATGGAGAAGTCCCACGGAAACTAGCCAGATTGAATAGATGAGCATTCTTGCATTGACAGTATTCTCATATTCTTCTTGCATGCTTGTTTGCGGAGCAAACAAATAGGAACTGCGTAGCAATTCCAGGGGGTTGGCGAGCGGTAGCGAGCAGGGCTTTGCCCCATAGTTTATTATATCATATGATATGTATGACTTAAGGGGGAATGGGCGCATTTGAATGGGGTCTCCAAACTCAAGTGTCTCAATGTTAATCCAATGGGAAAAAACTATTTTCGCTGCCACATTTCTCCGGCTGTATTGAATATTTTTGCAAGCGGATTTTTTTATGTGATAAATGTAGCTGACTTACAGGTCTCTATAATCCCACTTTTTAAAAATGCTTCGAATATTTTGTGTAAAACAATTTATTGAATATTAAAAAAAATATTCGTACTAATTTCAAAAAGTGGGATTGTCGGGACCTGTAAGTCAGCTAAATTTATCACATAAAAAATCCGCTTGCAAAAATATTTAATACAGCCGGAGAAATGTGGCAGCGAAAATTTTTTTTTTCCCATTGGATTAACATTGAGACACTTGAGTTTGGAGCGCTGTCCAGTTCGCCCATTCCCCCTTAATACTCCTGTCACCAATAACCCATGTTCAGTTTTAGTGTGACATATTATTTCCAACGAAACTAACTCGACAATCCCCTAGCTCGCCAAACATGAGATTGGCAACTCTGATCCTCTCAAGGTTCCGATCTGTTTTCAAAATGGAATATTCTACAATAAAAATATTTGAGACTAGCAGTATGGTCCCGCCTTACTGGGAACCCGTTAACTTCGCATTGCTTCCCTTTAGAGACATGCTTACTTGTGAAGATACACTCAAAACAAAATTAAATTCGTGTTGGCGCATGTGCACTTAAAAAAACAAACACTAATAGAGGATGAAGCAGCATTTGGATGAGAGCATATCTCAACCAAACTCAATGAATCAAACTAATAGAGGATGGCGTCAAGCCCTCGTTTCGGCCCGGTCCATGTATTTTCAACCCCTGTTATGGTCCCGTAATCCCACGTGGGTGACGTTTTTTTTTAAAAACTAATTATATTAATTAAAAATTGCAATCAAATATGAAAAAACTAAGCCTCAGGTGCACACGTAGGTATTAAAAGGAATCTATATTAAAAATTTCGAATTTTTTAGAGCAGTCTAAGTAGTGCTTTTGCGATCCACAGACACACAGACACTCTTTTATAGATGCTAAGAACCGACAGGACTATAGCAACAGGCGGATTATAGACTATAGGGAGTATATATTATCAAGCGAATTAGTTGATTGTTATGAATTACATCAACGCTTTTCTCTCTCTCCCTGCCTATAGATTCTCCAGCATCCGCGAGATGCAACAGGGCAAGCAGGAGGAGCGTCTCCCGTTCTTCGCACTGGCGCTGCCCCCCTGGTTCCGGGCGAAGTACCCGGGCATGGCCAGAAACTTGATGATCAACGAGAACCGGCTGGTCACACCTTTCGACATCCATGCCACGCTCATGAGCCTCCTGGAACCGCAAAAGGTTCCAGAGATGGGCCACCTGCTGCACAGGAGCATCAGTGTCTTCTCGGAGATACCACAAGAGGTAAGATGGCTCTCGACTTTAACCCCTTGATGTACTGACGGTACTTATAAGTGCAGCTGTGGAAATAAAAAAAAAGGACCCACTTGAGGTTATTTCATCCGTTAGTCACTCTATAGAATCGAACCTTTTTGAGATTGTGAACAATTAACATTCTGAGTTAATTGCACGACACAAAATTTGCATAAGGGGCTGTTTTAGTATTAAAAATGTTACGAGTTTTGAAATCTCCAATAGCAACACCCAATTTTAATAACTGAGAAATGTTAAGCACTCTTGAAAACCCTTAATCTAAGTTTTTGTTACATTTGGATGAATATTTGACGAGTTATTCAATCGAATCACTTGTGGACCTTTTGGGGATTCATTGCTCAATTTGGAGAAAATGGGTAAAGATGGGACTTGTGGCGGTGTGCCTTGTGCTGAACTAGATCTGCGGTTTTTGCCAGCGCAGCTAATCGAGTTTCAACTAATTATGTCAGGCGGCGCTGCACTTTCGGCCACAGGCTATATAAGCTACGTCGCCTACCAAAACATTCTCTTCTACATCTTAATTTTCACATGGCACACCTGTCACGACCTTTCCCCTGGTCGACATGCCATGTTATTTATAATTGAGTTTTTTACGTTTATTCAATTGTTAACAATTTATATAACAATTTTTAGTTGATTTGTTATTGTTAGAATAAAAGTGATTTTATATGAAACTTTGGACTTTCTTCAACATCCCACTTCTGACACCACAAACTTTTTGATTGGCAATTTGTTCGGTTTTTAGTACATAAAAGTACAATGGTAAAGTAAATTCTTCCCAAAATAACTTAAGTTATCCTTAATAGCCCTCGTGTAGCCTAGTGCGACGAGAGAGCTAATGCATTAGTTTTGAAATCACAACTTTTGCAAAAGAATTGCTTTGCCATTTTCATCCCGTTTTCACCAGAAATGAGAGAGCCATCATAACACCTATTTAAAACAAAATTGAAAAGAAAATAACACCTGGTTCTTTAATTATTAATTGACAAAGTTTTAAAATAGTGTCGCCATTTGTTACTATTATGGACATTTTAAAAATATATAATTAAATAACTAAATAACATTTTCGTTTCAAATTTGTTTCATGTCGATGTTATGTTGATTTCCATACCTAGGGAGAAAGGGCTAACATGGCAGAGCCAATTCCAAAGTAATGCATTAGCTCTATGGGACTGACAATCCCTGTTAAAGACAAGCAGAATCGCACTTTCTTTGACTTTCGAAAGGTCTTTTTAAGGTAGGCGAATACCCAAAATTTTCCAAAATTCTAAAATTTTTACTATTGCCTTAATCTTTTGAAAATTTGGCATAGTGATTTCAAATATAATGAATAATACTATTTAGGCTTTTGTTTAACTATAATTTATTTATTTTTAACGGTGTTTTTCTACTAAAAAAAAGAGGTTTACGTCAACAAGTCTATCACATTAAATTTTCATTCTATGAACATTTATTATGTGTTAAATTCGTCGTTTTGAACTGATACATGCAATGACCCTCTAGAGTTACATACAAATTACAAGAAAAAAGTTATTAAGAAAAATGTTATAAATTGACCACAAAAAAAGGATTTTTTTCGATTAACTTACACTTGGACATTAAAAAAAAAAAAACTTGTATACTTACACCAGATATTAGAGGTTCATGGCACAGATATATATTGAAATAGCATCTGTGAAACATTTCAGGTAAATTAATGTAAAAAAATTTATGTTAGAAGTGTTGGCGTAACCCCCTTTTTTTTAGTTGAAAAACACCGTTTAAAATAAATCAATTATATTTAAATAAAAAAAATTGCCCATAAAGCATTGTTCATTATATTTGAAATCACTATGCCAAATTTGGAAAAGATTAAAGTAATAGTAAAAATTTTAGAATTTTGGGTATTCGCCTACCTTAACTTTCATTTGATGGCACCCTCAAACTGGATCGTGTTTTCCAGCGTACCTGCACCCTGGCCGCAATCGAACCCCACTGGTGCGCCTGCCTCTCGTGGGCGAAACTCCCCGCCGAGGACCCGATCGCTGCCGAAGTGAGCCGAGCCGTCATCGACTTCATCAACCGACTGACCGAGCCGCAGCGAGCCCTGTGCGAGCCGCTGCGATTGCGGGAAGTGACCCGGGCCGAGAAGATGCAACCCAACAGGGCGCTGCTCAAGTTCAGGAAGAACGCGGACAGGTAAGAGATAGTTCAACACCACCTGCAAAAGTACAGGTTGGTTATAAAATAACGCTCGCTATTCGGAGTGGTCTGTAGCTTGAATGAATAATCCGAATGCATCAAACATTGAGACACTTACTAATCAAGAAGGGGGGGAAAAGAATGGAATCATAAAAAAGACAGAATCCTAAAAAAGAATCACCATAAAAAAACTCGCCTCTTGACCAGGGTTCTAAATTACGAGGCGTCGTCAACTACGGCCAGTTACCGCCAACATAGCTAATTGCACCTCGTAATTTAGAACCCTGGTCAAGAGACAAGTTTCCTTTTTTCGAAAAAAAAATAGAATCATAAAAAAGAAACTCGTCTATTGACCAAGGTTTAAATTACGAGGCATAGCCAATTATGGCCAATTACGGCCAACACATCCAATTACGCCTCGTAATTTAAAACCCTGGTCAAGTGACGAGTTTGTTTTTTATAATTCCACTCTTTTCCCCCCTCCTTGATTAGTGTGTCTCAAAGTTTTTGGCATTTGGATTACTCATTCAAGCAACAGATCCCTCCGAATAGCGAGCGTTATTTTATAACCACCCTGTACAGTAGAACCTCGATTATGCGATCCGATTGGGACAGGAGGTAGGTCGGATAATCGAAAATTTTTAATAATAAACATATGGTACTACAGATTAGCGCCTTAAATCCGTCAACTTCTGTCCCATGCTGGCTTTGCATTTGTGAACATTGAATTTTAGTGTTATCTGGTGGAACTGAGGCTTCTCGGCAAAAAGGAAGTGCTACATCATTAATTTATTTTTAATTACTGAGCGGAGTTCTGGGAAAAGTGATTTTTGTTTTGTTTTATACACTCTAAAAATGAATGCTCAAAAACGACGAAATTTTCCTTAATTTTGACGATTCCATTACGTCATTTTTGAGCATGCGAGTACAACAATGAGATTCAGTTTCCTCAAAATCAAGATACAGAATCGTCAAATCACGATCGTAAAAGTGAGGATTCGCGTTTACTCAAAAGTCACGCGATTGTTTGCCGAAATAATCCTCAAAATTAACGAATGAGGCTTGAGGATTCATGAATCGTCAAAAATGAAAGTGTTATTTCTGAGAGTGTAGTGGACATGGATTTTAATGAAAATTTAAGAATGCTACAAATTAGCCTTTACTTTTTTAGATGAAGTTTCGCTATTTTAAAATCCTCACTGCTTCACGACTCCATAAACCCGATAATTTCATAATTCGAGAATCGTATAGAAGAATGTCTGGATCACTGGATAAATCTGATTTCAAAATCGAGGAGATTTCAGATTTTGAACCGTGGAAGTTTTCCAATTTCAGTATCACATTAGATTCCTCACTTTAGAATCGCCGTATATTTCGGAAACTGGTTTCTTTTTGTGAAAAACCAAATATGACTTAGTTGCAGAAATTTTTTGATGTTGACTTAGGTATGGTCTGTTAATAGAGAGTTCCGGATAATCGTGGTTCTACTGTGCTACTTAAAAATCCGGTAAATCGAGATAGTTGGCGGGAACGTAATGTCCATGGAATAGATACGCAATTCGTTTACAATATGCAAATGTTAGAGGGTAGTTGGACAAATCCCGTAGTTTTTCCCATTTCGTTGATCAAGAGGTTAGGTTTTGAATTATCGTCGCACTAGAGCTACACGAGGGCTATTGGCGACGGGGCGTCGAATTTTAGAACCACAGTCGGGTGACGAGCCAACACCTGAATAGGCACCCAACGCAACCGTTAAGGGCGACATCGTACGCAGCGTTAGGACTTTGAAGGATATTTAACGTGCACTCCCTTACACGGCGTTGATCAAGAACGGGCGACCCGTTGGCCTTTGAGAAACGCAAAAAAAAAAATCAAATCGACAGAAAAAATCTAATGAGGTAAAAATCGTTCGTCACTGTATGGTGGTTAAACTAGAACCACTCAATATTAACATATGCGGATGCGTACAGAATAGTCATGGCAAATCGTAGTTTCCGAGAGTTGACAAAAATTTCTTTTTTTTCCTCCTGATATAACGTAGGACCTCTATACTAAATAGAATTTCGTATATGCCCACCAAACCAATGACCTTGATGGACGCGAATTTAAATTCCGCCAAGGTTGTCAAGACTCTTCCTACGTTAATAAAGCCAATTTCTAGGAAATAATTCTTGTTAGACCAAACAATTGTTTCTATATTAACTAAGGACGGCTTCGTTGTCGACTCCAAGGTGTCCGACCAAGTCCAACTTTGTGCCAGACAACCTATTTTCATAACCAGCTTTTATGTATCAACATTACTAATGCAAATGTTCTTATTTGAGAGCAGTTGGTTCCTGTTACAGATGCCTGTAAAAATTATCAATTTTAGATTTATTTTAATTTTAGTTGAACAATACCCGAGTTTGCTGACGACCCGTTAGGAGTTTATATAAAAAAAGACGGAAACGATCGAACGTTTGAAAATCGTTCGTCACTTATAAGCTAAAACAGAGAAAAAAAATGTTTTAAAACATTTTAAAACATAAAAAACACATCAAGATCGTTAATAAGGGAATTATAAAAACAATAAAAAATTGAATAGAAAGCATACGCAGTATAGAATCCAAACTTGTTGAAAATAAACGTCAATTAATCATGTGAGAAAGGAAGAACCAATAAATTTAACCGTGCCAATAAATGAGGGCAATCAATATTATTATTACATAAATTAAATAATGTAATTACATAAAAAAATATTCTAATTCAACTTAACAATTGTTTCCATATTATTTAAGGACGGCTTCGTCGGCGATTTTTCCGACCGTCCCGACTAACGGACATATTGTGCCAAGTCCAACTTTACGTAAGAAAGGCCAATATCTAGGGATTATTCTAGCTGAGCATAACAATTGTTTCCATATTATCTAGGGATGGCTTCGTCGGCGACTTCACCGACGACACCCGACTAACGGACGTGCTGTACCAAGTCCAACTCCGCGCCGACCCGAGCGACGCCCTGTACGAGGCGTCCGTCCGACACGACACGACCACCAAGACTTTCCGTGTGAAGGAGGACGAGCTGAGTCGCGTCAACATGTACGCTGGGCAGGAACACTGCATACACGACGCGTACCCGAACTTGAGGAAGTACTGCTATTGTAAAACGCAGCTGTGAGATCAACTATGTGATTTTTTAAGAACTATAATATGTAATTCCATGTAACTGTGGCGTAAGTCTCTCAATTATAGACGAGGTTATAAGCTTTTTAAATGGGCTTGTTTCAACACTTTGCCAACGAAAACGAAACATCCAGTGAAATCGCAGTATTTAGAGCGTAAAGCCATAAGAAATATTCCCATTGGAGAAATAAATCAAATTAAATAAAGCACGTTGCACTATTTAGTTTTAAATAGTGTAGATCAGCTATTCCACTCATTTTTTTTTCTGTTATTTAATATTGAAAGTTTTAGCACTAACCACTTTTTACACATGTGACTTATGCTACAGACAGGATAATTTTGCATGGAATGAGCCTAATGTCTGTGCTAGGAACAAAAAATTCTTTTGTGTATATATGAGGAGTATCGGAGAATAACCCCTTCTTCGACAGGTCCGTATCAGGCCTCTTTGGAAACGATAGCGAGTCGTCGCCTAAACTGGTGTAAGGTAACCGGTTTCTCACTTGGTTCTTCTCACGTCCCACGTTTGTACAGCGAGAGAAGAACAAAGGGAGAAAACGTTATTTTGTAACCAATGTCCCAAAAGCAGACCTGAATACGGGAAGATTCCAAGCCAATCAAGGGTTTCTTTCCCTAGATCTCCTTTTACCCCTGAACTCTTCATATGTGATTTAGAGTTTGTTGTTTTAAGCCAACAGGGCCAGTCCAAGAGTTTGTTTAAAAAAAATCTTATGTCGCCTGTTTTTGTTATTATTGTTATTGAATGGTTTTGACACATAAAACTACTTAGGAAGAGATGTAACGAGCGATACTTTAAATGCAACCTCTAAGGTAACTACCCCAATAGTTATCGCCATTGTCAGTCATTTTTATATAAAAAATGTAAAATAATATGAGTTTAAGCTCTTGAATTCACAGCATATAATAAAATGAAAATACATTGCATATTGCACAATATTGTCCACTTAACTGGCTTCGCCAAATAGATGATTTGATGATTACAGGACCTGACCTTTAATGAAGCTATTTTTATTATAAGGAATCTATTAGATAAAAATTCAACTTCTATTAACGGTAGCGATCTCTGATGAGGCAGTTACTATATTCCACACTTAAACTTAAAATATAGGCCATATTGGCCTAAGAAAAACTTGTATAAGTTTGCAATGACCTAAATAGATATAAATTTCATAACTTAGAGTACCACTAAAGCATTTGCAATGTGTTACAATAATTGGATTGAGAATTCATTGCTGTAGCTGAACTTGGTATCCAGCATTCATCAAAACGTCATCCAAAATTTGTTTTACAAAGCAGTTGATTTGTAATGAAAGAAATGATCTGTGCCGTTTTGATGAATACTGAAGCACTAGAAATGTAGCTAATGTAAATTTCACCTTGTAGATAAGTCTGCATCTTCATTGTAAAATGTCATCCGTCTCACCATTATTTAAATGAAGACGTAACCATCATGAAAGTCTAGTCTGGGGTGAATGACCATTTGCTGACAGCTTTTTAAAAATATCGTTGTTCCCCCAACATAGAGATCATAGTAAAAATATGAGTGGTAGATCACGTGACCTCCAATAGCGGAGTAGACACACACACAGGGAGCCAAGATTACCATGGAGAACTTGCCAGTGTTGCCACTTACTTTAATGAGAAAAATACTACGACGACATCGAAAAAACACCATATAATACTAAAATTACAAAAATAGCCTCTTAAAACACGTGAAACGCTTTTCTAGTATTATGTTGTTGTTTTTTGTAATTTCAGTATTAAATGGTATTTTTTTCGTTGACGCCGTAGTATTTTTCTCATTAAAGAGGTGGCAACACTTGCATGCTTGACATGGTAATCTTGGCTCCAGGCGTGTCCCTTTCACGCAAGGTGCAATAGTAGGTCATGTGATCTGTTACTCTAACACTTATACTACGATCTCTATGGTCCCCAACTATTTAGAACTTAGTCAGTTATACAAACAGACACAACATATCGCACCATATTCAGAGAAGGGACTTCGCTCTATAAAATTGCATCTTGCATGGATGGTTAAAACCTTTTCTTAAAGTTTTATATTTTAAAAGCGCACAAAATTCATACAACTAACATTAAATATTGCACCCTTACTTATGTAAGGCAAGTCATACTTTGCTAATTTAATATCTCCAATGAGTTATTTTTGATTTTCATGTTTTATAGTGCCAAAATAACTTAAATGCCATTAGGAAACATCTTTAGACATAGCACAACTGAGTAGCTCATTGTCTACAATTAATGTGTAAAGTGCGTGCAAGTTTATTTTTCAATTTAACGTTGTTTACTCTCTGTACAGTTTCTTTATAAATTCTGCATTATAGAGAAGTATGGTGATCATTATTATTTCGACAGTCTTGTGTACCAGAGTTAACTTTTTGAAAAGAAAGGAGCCAAAAAATGTACCCAAAGATTTTTATTAATAAAATGAAATTTTAAAAAAGGAATGGTGTCTTGTTTGCATGTTATTTAGAGATAATTCTATAGTTCTTTCAGAATAATATTTTTTATTTAACTAAGCATAACTTTTTAAAAATAAAAAATAAGTTTAATTGCCAATTTTTTTTTTTCTTCAGCATTTTCGGAATTTCAAATGTATTTTAAGAAGTTGAGCTCAGAACTCTGTCGATTTATGCTTTTTTAAATACTTATTCAACTCAGTTGCGAAAGCTTTAACTTCATTTAATTCGACAGCTTATTTACAATCTACATTTATGTTCAAAGTACATAGGGTTTGTAAACTTGCAAGTCATAAATTCTGCTAAATAGTACTGGTAGTTCTTTTTTAAATCTCCGACGATATATTATTTTATGCGCATGAATTCATATATACATAACATTGTATTTTTAAGGGTTTTTTTTAGCTATAAGAACTTTGAGAATAGTTTGTCGTCATTGTATCGCAAAAGACTTAGCCTGGCCATATTTGTTTCATTGATTAACTTTTAAACTGGGAAAATTATCATTTAATTTTCATGAATCATATTTAGGTTGGTTATGTTTGATAAATGTTATGTTTGATAAGCAGCCCGTTTCCAACATTCATGTGTTAATCTAGTCTAGTGGTTATCAACTTTTGACAGCTGGCTTTGGTACTTTGACTAGGAATAAAGAACGGGCCTCTCTTTATGAACACCCATGGATTCGTATTTACAATGTTTTCTTTAGACACTAGCGCCACCCACAGAAAACTAGTATAACTACAAAAAAATCCACAAAAAGAAAAACTTCCGTTGGCAAAATGGTTGCGTCATCTATTCCCCAATACACTGAGTCTACTACCTATAACCAAGTCTCCCGGAAGCCACCTGACTAACCAGGCAGGCTCCCCCCACCAGTAGCCAGCTGCACCTCCTCTAACGGCAAGCTGATTAAGAGGATCTATCACAGTGAATTTTTTAAGAATTTTTCACTGGGCGACATTGCTCGTTCTATTTTTTTTTTTTTTTGGGGGGGGGGGGAGGATCGTTGCGTAATAGGAAAAGGGGGTCGTCATTTTAAGATAATCCCTTAATTATAACTACATAATATTGAATAGTACTTATTTTTCATATTTTCTTAAAAATAAACATAAAACAAAGAAATAAACATAAAAACAGTCCCTTTTACTATTTTATCTAAATTATCCTGAATAACTTCTTTAAGCCTTGTGGTTGGGTTTGCTTGGATAAGTAAGTTAAGAAAGTGGCAAAATAGCCATTTTTGTTATTTTTTAATCAAAAAACTAATTTGAATTTTTGAAAAATATTTTGCAGTGTTGAAATTTAGAACATTTTCTACGTTCAGAAAAAAAGTTGGAGTTGTACTATAAAAATTGTGTTGTAGAGATAAAAAAAAATATGACTGTAATTAAGAAAATAATAATAATCAACCACCCATAACTTACAAACCGGTTATATATTGGATATATATGCAATTAGCAATTTGTTGATACATAAAAAGTCTATAACGTACTCAAAAATCAGAAAATTCGAATTTAGGCAAAAAAAAACGCCTTTTTACAAAATATTTTTTAATTAAAAAACTAATTTGAATTCAAAACAATTTATTTGCAGACAAGAAACCTACACTCTTTTCTACATTCAGTGAAAAAATGAAAGAAAATTTGTGAAAATTGTGCCGTACAGATCAAAAAGTATGACTGTAAAAAATAAAATTAAAAAACCATAACTTACAAACCGGTTACATATTGGATATATATGCAATTAGCAATTTTGTTCATACATAAAAAGTCTATAAGTTCGGTTCTGCGAAAATTCATTTATTTCGAAAGTAGTAAAAGAAAGGTCCTTTTTTATTTTTTTAATAAATAGCTAATTGGATTTTTTAAAAATATTTTGTGGTCATGACACTTAGACCAATTGGGACCTTCAAGTAAAAAAAATTGGAGTTTAACCAGTAGCGGATTTCCAAATGTGCCGCCTATAGGCTGAACCAAAATTTGCCTCCTTTAGGGTAGGTGGGGGGGGGGGTAAAAATCGATTCATATGTTGATCACTAATGACTAATGTTGATTTATCTCATTATAACCCGTTGTTCAATGAAAGTTAGTGCCCTTAAATTACTAAATTAAGTTTAAAAAATGCTGTATGTTTTTCATCAGTTAGATGTAATTTTTCTGATCTCTTACTTTAATGCTACATAAAATAGGGCTTGAGGTGAAATATTAACAAATAATCCACTGTATTAGAGTACTTAAATTTCTGTTGAGTTTTGAAAGAATTGCCTCAACATGCAAAATTCAGCAGTTGAAAATTTGCCGCCTACGAAAATTTGCCGCCGTAGGCTTTAGCCTAGCTAGCCTATTTAGAAATCCGCTACTGAGTTTAACTCCAAAAATTGCGTCGTACAGGTAAACAAAAAGCTTAAAATAGCCTTTTTTAATATAGAGAGATTACGATTGAGTATGGATATTTTAAATTATATAAAAGGAATAAAAACGAATTCATATGGCAATAAATTATTCGTGGAATAATATCTTAAATAAAATTTTGGGTTTAATTTTTTTACGAATTAAAATATTTTAATGAAATAATAAGTTAGCGTGGTACGAGAAACACCAATACATATTTTTGTATAAGCTGCACAAGTCTAGCAAACAAAAAAATTTAAAATATTATAAACTAAATTCGTCTTCAAGCTTTGTAAATGCATTATAATTGTTACTTAAAATCATATGTAATTTTATTAATAATTTTAAGTAAAAAAAATTAAAAATTTCACATACACCCCCTTTTTTTATCCTCAAACGTTTCTGCCACTTTTAAACACCAAAATTAGAAGAAAAAAAATACACAGATAAAATAAATACGTAAACAGCCTAAAAAACGTACCTTAAAACAGAAATAGTATCCAATATAAGACGAAAGGCTAACTTTAGGTGAAAATAATAAGTTCGGAGCAAAATTTTGTGCGTTTACCTTAGAAACTATAATGTTGTACAATGACATCCTATAAGATCTACTGACCACCCACCCTCAGTTGGCCAAGTTCCCAAGCTTTTCGAATGACTTTTACAATGTTTCCTCAGATCAGAAACGTTTACCAAAGATTGTAGCTATGATCCCCCTCTGAGAAAATCTCATTTGCATTTGTACCAAGCTAATTGAAAAAGCATGGCAAAACGGTGATGAAAATACGAAGTCCCAGATAAGTTAAACTGATTGGAAAAAGTGAGGACTTCAATGTGCGATACAGAAAGAAAAACTGAGAATCGACACGGGATAATTGCCAGTCTCTTTTGTCCAACTTCCTAAGGGCCCTCGTCATAAAAAGAATTCCCAGCTTCTTGTCGCTACAGCAAGTAAAGCCTTATCTTCTAACGCAGTAAATTCTCCTCTATCAGGTTGATGTCCGAGGCCTGCCACATGAACTAACAAGCACCCCCTGACGAGACCCCCCCCCCCCCCTGACTAAAGGGGTAGGAAAAAAAAACTTTTGTAAGGGGAGGGACCATATTGGTTGCGGAAAGCTTTTTAGTGTTTAGTCACTCACACAGCACAGGGTTGTAATGAATGAGCAAATATCTGATAAACAACAAATGGCTACTACTTGCCCATTTTTTTATATTTCAAATGTTTTTTTTTTAAATACAATTTATGATATAACGGATGGGATTTTGGGGAAATTACAGTTTCTTTCAATGTCGCCCAGTGATTTGATTTTCATATTACTAGGCGACATTTTTCTTTTACTGGGCGACATTACTGTCGCCCAGTCACTATGTTAAAAAATTCACTGATCTATCAGCCAACTTTATTTTGATTCTGACTCACCAGGTGGCGTTACAAATTTTCGCCAAATGATACGTCTGGCGATTTTAAAAAGGGGATACGTTTCTCTTTCTGGTTAGTGGAGCACGGCAATATTTCTCGATCACAAGATAAAGATTATTCGATTGTAATCAGGTTTAGACTAACGAAAAATGGTTCCGGTACTCTTTTGCGAGCCCGGACGATGTTCTGGAGGGAAAAAAAAATTGTGTTGTTTGGTTATTTCTCTTTCATTTACTTTTTTTTATTTGTTTAATAAATTATATTTATTTTGTAAATATTACGATCTTTCAGGAAACGATTTCTTTTCTGGTTTGCTCGTACTAATACATTATATTTCGATTTATAATTAACGAGATTTGATACCGCTATGAACTGCTCTAAAGTCATCCCTGTAAACTTCGGAATACTATAGTTTAGCATCGGCACCTAAACAGTATTGTTCTTAAGGGATCATAGAAGTCTTAAAAATGTGCAAAGAAGGTGATCTTTAATGTAATTTTTTAACTACTCAACATAAAAGTATATTTTTTATAGGTAATTTTATAAAATTTATTTATTATATAACAAATTTTAAAATTTATGAAACTTCAGCCAAAACTAAAATAAATGATAACAAACATAAAACTATTTGAACACATTGAGATTAGGCTTGCGTGCCAAATTTTGAGGTCAAAATTGAAGAAATGAGCAAGAAAATGACTTTATATTGTACAAATATGTACAAACAAAGACTTTTACCTAAATTCTGAGATCAATTTTAATTAGAATTTATGTTAAGAGCTTTCTTCTAAAAAAATTAATAAAAATTTAAGAAAAAAGCTCTGAACATAATTACTTATTAAAATTGAGTTTAGAAATTAGGTATAAGTCTTTGTTTGTACATATTTTTACAATATAAAATCATTTTCTTTGTCATTTCTTCAATTTTGACCTCAAAATTTCGCGCGCAAGCCTAATCCCAATGCGTTCCAATAGTCTTATGTTTGTTATCATTTATTTTAGTTTTGGCTGAAGTTTCATAAATTTTAAAATTTGTTATATAATAAGTAAATCTTATAGAATTGCATATAAAAAAATTATACTTTTATATTGAGTAGTTAAAAATTGCATGAAAGATCAAACTATGCTTTGTAGTACCTTCTTTGCACATTTTAAGATTTTGACCCCTTAAATCTAGTTCCGTACTTTTAAGGGGTCTAAGGAGTCTTGAAAATGTGCAAAGAAGGAACTACAAAGCATAGTTTGATCTTTCATGTAATTTTTTAACTACTCAATATACAAGTATAATTTTTTTATATGTAATTCTACAAGATTTATTTAATATGAAACAAATTTTAAAATTTATGAAACTTTAACCAAAACTAAAATAAGTGATATTAAACATAAAGCTATTTGAACACATTGTGATTAGGCTTGCGCGGCAAATTGTGAGGTCAAAATTGCAGACATGACCAAGAAAATGACTTTATATTGTACAAATATGTACAAACTAGGACTTATACCTAAATTCTCAGCTCAATTTTAATTAGAAATAATTTTTAAAAAATTTTTAAATCAAAATTTAAAAATTTTTATAAATTTTTTTAGAAAAAAGTTCTTAAAATAAATTCTAATTAAAATTGAGCTGAGAATTTAGGTATAAGTCTTTGTTTGTACATATTTGTACAATATAAAGTCATTTTCTTGGTCATGTCTTCAATTTTGACCTCACAATTTGCCGCGCAAGCCTAATCACAATGTGTTCAAATAGCTTTATGTTTAATATCACTTATTTTAGTTTTGGTTAAAGTTTCATAAATTTTAAAATTTGTTTCATATTAAATAAATCTTGTAGAACTACATATAAAAAAAATTATACTTGTATATTGAGCAGTTAAAAAATTACATGAAAGATCAAACTATGCTTTGTAGTTCCTTCTTTGCACATTTTTAAGACTCCTTAGACCCCTTAATTGTTGGCGTAGCAATCTTTATGTTTGTTGAAACTAATGGCATACTAATGCAAAAGTAGAAACCCCAATGTATAATGAATCCGTCGTATTAGCAGTTTTAAAGGCAATAATAAGGTCAGCAAGATACAAACAAACGCGGGTTTATTGTCTTCAAAAACATGCGCAGGAACCTTTTGTATTGCTAGTGGCAGTTTGTCAATTTGTTCATTCGGTTGCTCTTGTAAATTAGACACTGGTCTCTTTATTACGAGCCTTACTCCCGCCAATCTGTACATTCGTTCTGAAAGAAGCTTTCTACATTGCACACCTTTGGAGCCGGGAAATATTGACGTGTTTTTTGCAACTTTTCAAGGCCTCTAAAATAGCGTCGGACTGCGTGATTGGCACATTAAACTTTCAGTACTCTGCCACCAAACGACACATGTTCTTGATTGTTGCTCGAGAAGATCTTAAAGAATTAAAAAGCCTACATGTGCAGTTACTTAAGTACTAGAATGAAATTCTCGTCGAAACGCCTTACTCCCGCCAATCTGTACATTCGTTCTGAAAGAAGCTTTCTACATTGCACACCTTTGGAGCCGGGAAATATTGACGTGTTTTTTGCAACTTTTCAAGGCCTCTAAAATAGCGTCGGACTGCGTGATTGGCACATTAAACTTTCAGTACTCTGCCACCAAACGACACATGTTCTTGATTGTTGCTCGAGAAGATCTTAAAGAATTAAAAAGCCTACATGTGCAGTTACTTAAGTACTAGAATGAAATTCTCGTCGAAACGCAAGGGTATTATAATAACATTAACTGCCACCTATAATCACTTCCGCACAAGATTTATAACTTCAGAACAAATATAGACTAACCCAGCATTCAGTTACAATTTGAATCTTCAACTCTAAAAATTGGCCACTATAATTACATTTTTTCTTCCGCAAATTAAATAAATAATCTTTATAGTTTGCTAAATTTATTTGCAGTTTGAAGAATAATTATGTAAAATTGAACGAGTCACATCCTGTAGCATCCTTTCCGTGATCTTTGGCAATGCTTTGAAAATATCACCTTAAATTACACGAGATTCTTGTAATTAAATAACTATCAATAACTATAATATTTGAAAAAACCTGATATATCCAGAACATTTGGCAATGATCAACATGAAATAACTCCAAATTGCACTGATAATTAAAGGAATTTAATTGTAAATTAATACCAATTAGCTCTTTAAGCAAAAAGAAGTAACACTGTGAACCACTTTCTTAGTAAACAAATATAATAAACATTAAAAAAAATCACATTGTGGTATATTTTTTATAACGCCATTCCCAATCGATTTACAAAGAAAAAATTAATAATCTTTAACATTTCAAATAAGGTTTTTCGTGATATTGCTGATGTGGCAACAGTAATTTAAATGACTAAAAATTAAATTCCAATGCTACTTTAATGGGTCGTTCGTCGACATGACAAGATGACAGATGTCCGTATGGACGTACAAACAGAAGAACAAAAAGTATGAAGTTAGGTCCCTGCTGTCCCCCTGTCTTTCGATGACAAAAATGATTCTTAAGATCTGATGGATAAAACAGATTTCGTCACCGAAGTAAGGACAGACAGACGGGACACTTTGGGAAGACTACCATGTCAATACCTTCTTTTCTATTAAAAAAATGTTTCGAATTTAAAAAAAGATTATAAAATGATCTAAAAATAACGTCAGGGCTTCATCCTCATTGACCATGCATCCCAGGACCCCTCCCTAAACATTTTTAAATAAACGTTTATATTTCTCCCTTCAATAAACCCACAGACTACGGCCGTCATTTTAGAAATGGTAAACCAAAGGTCACCAAGTGATTCGATTGAATAACTCGTCAAATATTCAGCCAAATGTAACAAAAACTAAGATTTAGGGTTTATGAGGATTCTTAATATTTCTAAATTATAAAATTGGGTGCTGCCATTGGAAATTTTAAAGTTAATAGCATTTTTAATATGAAGACGGCTCCTTATGCAATTTTTTTGTCCTGCAATTAACTCATGATGTTATACAAACACAAAGTCAAAAAGGTTCTATAGGATGACTAACGTTCGAAATAATCACTAGTGGGAACTTTTTCACAGCTGTACATATCAAAATAGCTAAAAGTATCCAAGCGCCAATAGCCCTCGTGTGAGCTCTAGTGCGACGATAATTTAAACCAAATCTAATATAAAAGTATCCAACCTATACTATAACTAAAGTAGTCAAGTTTTAAAGTCGCGCGAAATTCTTTGACTGGATTTATAATGAGCTCCGCCCACTTTTCCTTGTGGTTTAGGTTTACAGTTTGAACGATTTAGATATTGGCGTTTTTTTCCTTCTACGATTGGGCGACTATAGGCAGGCAAGGTCGCGTGGCCGGGCATAATCCAAAAAGGCCTAAATCGTGGCCTATTCTGACTCCTCGATTGGTAGCATGACTATTTAACAATTAAGGACTTGCAGCTGTTTAAAACATCATTTTTAATTAACAATAAAAATATTCATTTATGTACAGTGAGCTCAATGGCCCCATTCTTCGTACCAACATCTCCCACCAACGACGCGACGCTTCTTCCTCGAATCTTTCTCGATCTTCGCCTCTCTTCACTACAGTTCAGTGTCTTTTACCGAGGGCTCGCGGGTAGCGAACCCTACAGCGACACTTATTTTTGTGTGTCATCAAATTTTAAAATCATAGATTCTCGTTTGTTATGAACGTTTTTGTCATAAAAAGTACTTGAAATGTAAAAGCATCATTTAAATTCTGTATTAACATACAAAGATAATGCATGAGTGAATTATTTTAATTAATAATAAATCTTTTTAATCAATTAAGCCAAGTTGTCCTACAGATGTCGCCACGATTCTCAAAATGAAGCTTTTAAAAAAAATTAATAATTAAAAAACTGATTGATATTGTTCCTTCAAATCTTTTTTAAATTGTCTTTCATCCCTATTTGCGTATCTGGTGCAAACAGATCATACGTTTAAAAAATATTTTTCAAGAAACTGTGATTTGAAAAATAAAGCATTACGTGTATCGGACTGACAGTCCCTCTTAATCTAGCTGGCCGGAAACCATCCGCCAATCAACCAGTTCTCCCGGAAGCCACCTGACTAACCAGGCAGACTTCCCCCACCAGCAGCAGGCTGCGCCATCTTTAACGGACCAATTATTTTTGAAAAAACTTTTTAAGACTTTAATTTGTGTTTATTTCAAAATATTACTTTTCCGTTGCAAAGTTAATTCTCACTTTGCAAATTGGGTAAATGTTGCAGTTCATTAAAAAATTATTTTAAAAAATTATTATTTTGATCTATTAATTATTTTTCATGTTCGTCTGAAAATGTTTGAGAAGCACTGCAACTTCTCCCATAGCATCGAAACGCAGCAACGAAGTGAAATATTTTGTTCTTATGAAAAATAAGTTGGAATTTTGTGAAAATAGTTTTTGCTGACTTGTCATTAGCAGTCGTAAGAAAAAAAAGTTTGTTGTTTTTGTTTATGAACTAATATATCTTCATCTGGGGAACCAGTGGCTTTGAAGGTTAGCGTCCATTCGTTAATAACTGTAAATGACACCGATCAAATAGGTTGCCGGAGACCAAACTAGCCTCCTGGAAGCCTCTAATCCAACCATCCATAGGCTTCACCCCCCCTCCCCCCTACCAGCAGCCGTCTGCACCACCTAAACAGCAAACCGGTCAACCTGGCTTGCTGGAGGCCAAAATAGCCTCCAATCCAACCATCCATTCGTTAATAACTGTAAATGACACCGATCAAATAGGTTGCCGGAGACCAAACTAGCCTCCTGGAAGCCTCTAATCCAACCATCCATAGGCTTCACCCCCCCCCCCCCCCCTACCAGCAGCCGTCTGCACCACCTAAACAGCAAACCGGTCAACCTGGCTTGCTGGAGGCCAAAATAGCCTCCCAGGGGCCTCCAATCCAACCATCCATAGCCCCCCCCCACCAGCAGCCGTCTGCACCACCTAAACAGCAAACCGGTCAACCGTCAACCTGGCTTGCTGGAGGCCAAAATAGCCTCCCCAGGAGCCTCCAATCCAACCATCCATAGGCCCCTCCCCAACCAGCAGCCGTCTGCACCACCTAAACAGCAAACCGGTCAACCTGGCTTGCCGGAGGCCAAAATAGCCTCCCGCGAGACTCCAATCCAACCATACATAGGCACCCCCCCCCCCCCCAACCAGCAGCCGTCTGCACCACCTAAACAGCAAGCCGACCAACCCGTCTCTTGACCAGAGTTCTAAATTACATGGCGTAATTGGCTGTGTTGGCCATAATTTGACCATAATTGGCTATGCCTCGTCATTTAGAACCGTGGTCAAGATTGTGTGTTTATGACAACCGTGTGACAACCGTGTTCAGGGCCCGATCACCGAATAGGCCGGGGAAGCCTGGGCTTCCTCCTCAAAATTTGAAGGGGCCCCCAAATCACCTTTTTTTTTCAACACTAATTCTGTTATAAAAATTCCCACATTTTCAAATACTTACATTCCGAAAAAAAAATTTATTTTAAGTTTGGGATAGGTTGCCTGCGGGCAACAAAATAAAATTCCCCATGACGTAAACTTTTTATAGTATTCTTTATAAAACTTTAAGCCACTTTTGGGGGCCCCTTCAACTTACGAGTTTATGATACGAGATATCTGGAAACAAAAAAATTTAGAATTGTAATACTTTTTAATCGTATTCCTCATTAAAGCTTAAGTTAAGCCACTTTTAAGGAAGTCTGTGCGACAAAACAAAGTT
Source organism: Hylyphantes graminicola (assembly GCA_023701765.1). Lineage (NCBI taxonomy): Eukaryota > Metazoa > Arthropoda > Arachnida > Araneae > Linyphiidae > Hylyphantes > Hylyphantes graminicola. The sequence continues at coordinate 23,286,036 of CM043113.1, read as the reverse complement.
CCCCATTGCATAAACTTTTTATGGTTTCCTTTTTAAAGATTTAAACCACTTTTGGGGCCCCTCCAACTTACGAGTTTGGGATATGGGATGTCTGGGCAACAAAAAGAATTCAATGTTTGTGAACTTCATATGGATTTTTTTTTACAGCTTTAGGCCACTTTTGGGGCCCCTCCAACTTACGAGTTTGGGATATGGGATGTCTGGGCAACAAAAAGAATTCCCTATTTGTGAACTTCATATGGAATTTTTTTACAACTTTAAGCCACTTTTGGGGCCCCTCCAACTTACGAGTTTGGGATATGGGATGTCTGGGCAACAAAAAGAATTCCCCATTTTGTAAACTTGTATAGTATTCTTTATATGCTCTTAGCCACTTTTGGGGGCCCCTTCAACTAACGATTTTATAATACAGGATATCTGGAAAACAAAATAAAATTCACCATCTGGGAAACTTTTTAAAAAAAGTAAATTCATTAAAACTTTTAAGTTGAGCCACTTTTGGGGGCCCCCATGTCCAACTTACAGATGAGATCCCTGATCCCAAATAAATGGAAATTTATAAAGGCCCTGTTTTTTTTTATAAGATTTTTTTTTTAAAGTCAAAAAGGAAAAAATTGTTTTACATTGTTGTTGAGATTTAAAAAAATGTTAGCTAATGATGCATTTTCAGTAATACACATCATACAACATCTGACTTTTAAAAAACCCTCGAATTTAACTTGCAAATAATACACAAAGTATCCCTGAACTTTAAGTTCGCAAAACAGACTGTGTGAGCCTTGCTTAAAACAAACTATAATTCAGAACACAAGAGGCAAAATATTAATTTACTAAATTTATTGTGAAAATACTAAGTATATGATTTCCTTATGTGCAGGGGTCTTTGATCAGGATAAATCAGGGCACTGGGTATAAACTTCCTTGGGGCCCCCAGAAAGAATCTGTATTTGTTTGAAGAATTAAAATACGTATATTTCATGTACATGTGGACGCATAGACTCGCACACACATTTAATACATATCATGAACCCCTTCCCCTAACTGTTTACCTTTTTGGAGAGGGCTCATTAGTCATTTGTTTGTTATAAAAATAGAAGAGCTTAGTGGAAGAACATGTAATGTGACATTTTTGAAAAAATTGAGATTCCTGTGTTATGAACACGTTATTTCATCCTTTAAAGATAGCAAGTTTTACCTTTTTCATAAACTTTCAGTTTAGTGTATTTTTTACCGTTTGCAAGTGTAGTTGTTAACGTATCCTAGTGCTAACTAAAAACTTTGATGTTCATTATCTCGTTTTCGCCTTTTTGTCACACAGCACGTTCTTCCACTAAGCGTTTCGATTAGAAGATTGATCGTATGATGAACATTATATCTTTTTAAGCGAACCATCTAATTTCTTTTTAAATTTCCGCTTTTCAGACCCAGAGTTCTCATTCCATTTCTTCGCCATCACTCACCAGGCCATCACGAAAATACAACTTCGAAATATAAATCCGAAAAGTTTCGAACGTGTATAATTCCAGCAAATTATATTTTTCTTTACCCACGAAAACAAATAAATTAAGCCATTGCTTAGCTGACCGCTGATAAGATAAGAAGTTTGTTTTTGTTTGCAATTAAAAATCAGTACCTTGGCAGAGTTGAGTAATCAGTGCTCCTGCTGTGATGCGATTCAGACTATCCATAATTACTTCAAAAATTTAAAAACTAATATTCATTTACTGTGTTTGATTTGGATCTATTACAGAAATATATAATCCCATTATACAACCTCGCAATTATATTATAAATATTAATTTTCAAAATAAAAAACTAATGTTTGAATTGAGTTGAACTAAGCTCCTCTTTGTTGCAGCATAAATCCAGCAAAAACCCACCAATTACACAAACAAACAAACTATAAACGTATAAACTCCTCAACCATTCTTAATACTACTACGAATAAATTTCTAATTTTAAATAATTATGCTTTTATATTGAATATTTTGTTTTTGCCCTTGTTATCTTATCTTAGCTTGTGCTTGTGGTGGTACTGCTGTATTTTGGGTAATTTGTTTAACAAGGTTTTGATATTTTTTCTATAATTTCATGGGATGGGAAAAAACAATTGTAAGGGAGTTCTGTTTTCACATTATGTGGATATTCATACCGTTTTTGAAAAACCATTGTAAAATAAAAGTTGTGATGCAGACATAAGACACAAATGGGACATAGCTATTAAATATTAAGTTTTGTTTGATGCTGTATTGTATTGGTTAAATAAAAGAAGTTTCTGCAACAAATTTTGATTAAGTATTTTGTTCTGCAGATTGAAGATTTGCCAATTCCTATCTCTCACACATACATGTATAAATAAAATACCCGAAACAAAGTAATAAAGTTCATAATATAAATTTATAAATACAGTGTATTTCAAAGTGTATGTTATTTTTTTTTTGTGAATTATATTTATTATATGGCTTTGGAATGTCAAATAAGAGTTTGAGTCGTGCTTGGAACTTGGAACAACCAGACCATGAACCAACAGATACAAAACAGTTTTATATTTTCTGCAGTGGAGCTTCTTGTTGTGCGACTATGTTGTTTTGATAGGTTTCTGTAGGAGGCCCACCAACATTATTATAATTCCTCAGAAACTTTCTGATGCTTGGAGGAATTATAATAGAAAATTCCTTGTCATGAACATCATGAGTTCAACTGGTTTAATTTTAAAGATTTGCTATGCCAACAACAGTTACATGGCCATGGGTAACGTAACCTTTTACTTATTAAAAGTTGTCGCCACATTGCATATGTTGGCCCATTAGTTGAGTTGCGTATTTGCCTCGGGGGCCCCCAAAGGCAGGGGGCCCCCAAATCAAAGGCAGGCTTCCCTTGCACAAAAGTCTTGATCGGGCCCTGACCGTGTTGTTTATGATTCCATTCTTTTCCCCGCTTCTTGATTAGTAAGTGCCAGTGATGCCATTTGCCATCATCATGTTTCTGATAATTTTTAAAAAATGATAGGGCAGACATCTATTGGGATATATAACAAAATATTTTCTAATCGAAAAACGTTTGAAGAATCAAATGAAGTGCTCTATGATATCATAAATGGTTATAGACGATCAGAAAAAAATTTCTAAAATGATGATGCCAAATTGTTATTGGGACTGAAAGGGTAAAAAAATTAGCTACTTAATAAATGTACACATACATGATGGTTTACTTAAATATTTATTTAATAAATGTAAAAAAAATAAATTCTTCATTGAATGTACATTCCCAAAATTCATTAAAAAAACAGCTTAAGGGAGAAGAATTGTGAATATGCTTTAACTTACTTTCCCCAGATTCCAATATTCCATAAAGCTTTTTATTCCGGGATTTGACATTCTTTAGTTCCTCCTGAAAATAAGAGATAACTGTACATGTATGGAAACTGGTATATCAAACAATACTATAGTTTTAAAATTGTGAAACAAAACAAAAAAAATCTGGAATTTAAATTTAAATGCATTCCCACTTACAACTCTGTTCCGCAGCAGCAAATACTTAATAGAATATCACATTACATTTCAAATGGCTATAATTTTCACATGATGATAAGCACAATTGTCAAACAAAATCAATAATAAAAGAAAAGCAATATGAAGTGTTTAAATTGAGAAGAAAATTGAGTGTAATTGCATGAAAATGTCCTTTTAAAAGGAATTTTAATAGCATAGAAGAATTAATTCCAAAGTTACAAATAATCAATCTGTCCAAAAAAAAAGTATTTACATTGAGCTGTTATCTTTCCTTGAAAAAATGAGATAGCAAGAACTTATGAAACCTGAAAGAGAAATTCTTTTGTTAGAATATGTTTAAACAATGCTTTTAATTTAGTGACTTTTTCATTTAGGGCTGCTATCTCTTCGTCCTTCTTCCGCGGTCTTCCTTATACTGTAAGAACCTTGCAGATTCCTTGACAGGCTATTAAAATAGAGATGTCATTGCTATTACATTTTTATTACATAGAGCTAAAAAATGTGATTTTTCTCAAATAATCTGCTTTGCAAACCCCGATTATAAATATATTATTGTTTTTAAACAAATTATCATTGTGTTTTTGCTGGATAAGCAACAAAACACCGGTTTTCCTGGAATTAGAATTTTACACACAAAAAAAAACTATCTTAGATTTTTTTCTAATTAAATTAAAAATTGATAACTGAAGCATGAATCAGGCATGAGTTTGGCAAAAATAACAAAAGCTGAAACGAAAATGCGTGATTGGACGCGTAAATTTTTTTTAAGCAGTTACATTGTGAAGTAACTAATTTCGATTTAAGATTAAAATTATCAATTTTCAAGAAGCAACGAATGGATATGTTGGGGATTTATTAAAACGCAAAATGTTTATTTAAATTAATTTATGGAAAGGTATTTTTGATGAAATTTTTACTTGCCCGGTCGGGCATGTGAGGCAAAAAAATACATGCCCGATTGGAATTTTTACATGCCCCGGGCATGTCGGGCAATATAATTTTCGAGCCCTGCTATCTGTGCGATTACAATGCATCCTCCAAAAGAATCTTATTTCCCCTCATATGGATTTCAAGGGAAATGCTGCAAACTTAACTGTTCTAAACCTAATGTATGTATTTGAACCCCTGTTGCGAGACGTTAGGCTTAATTGCCGTTAATATCGGAGATTAACGGCAATTAGGCCTAATGTCGTTTCCTGGAAGAAAACCACATAAAGTCAAAGGGCAAGAAAGTTTTTTGGAGATTAGGTTAGGTTTTGAATTACCGTCGCACTAGAGCTACACGAGGGCTAATGGCAAAGAGCGTCTTATTTTAGAACCACAGTCAAGTGACGAGCCGACACCTGAATAGGAACCCAACGCAACTGTTAAGGGCGACATCGTACCCAGCGTTAGGACTTTGAAGGATTTTTAACGTGCACTCCTTTACACGGGGTATTATTCTTCAGACATTTTTTAGGCTGCACAGGCCGTTTATAGGTTGGCAGTTATTTTGGCGAGGCCGGGAACTGAACCTGGGAACATTCGCATGCTAGGGGAGTGCCTAACCGACTAGACTCCCCTCTATCCCCAGTTCTTTGGAGACTTGCATTATAGCAAGGTCTACGGTCACAGACCTTCGTAAAATAAACCAATCCTCACCTGGTTCACCATGCTTATCCTCGGCCTGCTCAGTACCGTTTTCCTTTGGTTTCGAATGGTTTGGACTAGTTATCCCAGGTATGTTAGGCAAGTTCTTTGGGGGAGTACGAGCAATAGGAGAGTTGCGCATCTGCATTAAAAACGCTCGGTCGTATATAATTCTTGTGCCTACAGAGAAAAAGAATACAGTTAAAGCCATAAAAAATGTATATTACAATTAAAATGTAAATACAAAAATTGTACAGGCTAGAGGCCCAGCAAGGTTAGTTCAAAATATTTCTAATTCATGATAACAATGGTTCATGATAGTTGCTTTTATTATTTTAAGAAGGTGATACATGTAAACACCTGAATTGTGATATTTTTTCAGAGATCAGGCATGATTTTGGCAAAATAAAAAAAAAGCTGAAACTAAAATGCGTAATTGCATGCGTAAAAACATTTTAAGCAGGATACTTAATTCGCGAAATAAGCTGTTACCAGAGTTCATTCTAGAATTGAAAAAAGGCAGGGTGCTTTAAACATAAAAAGGGCACTTGCAAAAAGTTAAGTTTGGATTTTTAGAAAATACACTCGCATACCAAATTAAATATTTATTAGTTCACTACTCCATCATTTTATGAAACATCTTTTCTAGTGAGTAAAGGAACATGATGAGGCACTTATGCCTAACAACGAGCTAGAACTGCAAACAGATCTACCCAAGGGAAGTGGTGGAAATCATTAATGCTACTAATCAAACAAACGTGGGTTTTGTTTGCATCAAACGTGGGTTTTGTTTGCATTTAGCTCTAGCATTTAAAATTAAAAGCATGGGTCATACACTTTTTTCAAGTGCAGTAGAACCCAAATTATTCGAAGATGTGTTGATTATAAGAATGTCAGAAATATTAAACTAAGCCGACCTGTTACTGTTCCTCTTTATTCCATGCATGTCTATTAATTTTTTTGTACCCACAAATCAATCTAACAGAAACGAACAGAAAAAAAATTGGCCGATTATTGAGTTATAAATCGCATGTTAAGTTTCGTACAATTTTTCCAAGATTCTAACATAAGCTACAACTCAAACTGAAACAAAAGCTATAAACCCAAACGACATCTTACAATTTGGATTAGGTTAAACCGAAATTAAAACTTCATTATCTAACAGCCCAACAATACATTGAGTAATTGATTAAAATATACCTTTTGTCCAATTATCCAAATTTTCAATTATACGAACGTGGTTAGATCCCAATTCCAATTGCTTTGGATAATTGGAGTTCTACAGTACTATTCAAGAATTTTTTTTTTCGAAAAAATTCAAGAACTAGTAATTACTAACAAAAATTTGAATGTATAAAGATAAAGATTGTACAAGCCAAAACTTCATTAAAAAAAACAACTAAAACCAATCTAAAATCTGAAACCCCAGTATAAGACAAAATAAAAAAGCCCTACAGTTTCAAAAGTTAAAAAAAAAAAATCTTAACATTCAACCTGCTCTTGTGATCACAAGGTCACGACTCAAAAAGAATAGATCAGAAGAAAATATTCTGGTTGGTCTCAGGGCCGTGTGGTATGTTTTTTTCATATGATGCAAATCATTGAAATGCCGCTCTTGATTTTTTAAAAAAAAGTTTTCATACTAATTATATTGTAACCAGGGCCGTCGCTAACAAAAATCGGCTGGGGGGGGGGGGGGGGGGGCGTGTAGCACACTTTTGCCGAATAAAATAATATTTTTTTTATGATTCTCATAGATTTTAAAAATTTAAATTTAGTTACTTATAGTTTTTTACAATTATTAATTAGTTTTAATTTAACTTATAATAATTAAAAAAGGTTAACTACTTTTGATAAAAATTAAAATTGCTTTTACAAAATTACTTGTGTGTAGCACACTTTTGCCAAATAAAATTATATTTTTTTTATGATTCTCATAGATTTTAAAAATTAAAATTTAGTTACTTTTAGTTTTTTACAATTATTAATTAGTTTTAATTTAACTTATAATAATTAAAAAAGGTTAACTACTTTTGATAAAAATAAAAATTGCTTTTACAAAATTACTTATTTTTAATACCTGCATTTTACACACCTTTTCATTCTACTTAATTAGTCGGGTGGAGGTTATACCTCATAAAAGGAAAGACCGAGATCCAGTCAGACATACAACTATTTTTTTTTATAAAAATGCGGATATCTTTATGGGAGGGTTATAATATCCTGATGGTTTGTTAATCAGTGGGAAGAGGGATTGCGATTGGCGTAAAGTAAAAGTTTACATAATATACAAGTCAGCACTGTGTTTAAGTGTACACCCGTGCAACACCGATTAGTTATACCAGTTATTGACTTAACTCTGTTAAAGACTGACTCTTTTTAACTGACTCAGTTAAAGACTTAAATATAATCATAATGAATTATTATAATTATGGGGTTAAACTAAAATTGCTTGGTTCAGCTTTATTATTCATTGCGTGGAGGAAACATTCACACATTTTAACAAATTAAGGATAGAAATTTAAACTATGGAAAATACTTAATTTTTTTACAAAATATAAAAAAAGAAGTACTTTTTCAAAATATTTGCTTATGATAGAAATAAAATGCTTTAAAGCAAAAACGTGCGTTAAAAAAATGTTGCATTCTAAACATTTAATATTACATATGTTTACAAAGCAAGAGTAAGCAGTTCGAATTGAAAAATGTTTTATTTATTGACACGCAATTTAATTGTAAAATTTACATTGGTCATTTTTATTTTTAATTAAAAAAATTATAGGTTTTTTTTACAATTTAGATTATTTTTAAGTACAAGTACATATATAAAAGATAATTTAGCTCCCTAAAATGATACAATTATATGGATATGTAACTTATATAATAAATTTTAAAAAATAGTAATTTTTTTTACCTTATTTAGAACGAAAAATCCAAGTTTCTTCTAATAATGATAAATCACACGTACGAGCATCAATGCATCGACGAAATAAAACAAAAAACACAATAGACACGGTACGTTTTTCTCTCAAACTCCGACTGTACAGTTTAAAAAAAATAATAATAAAGGCACAAGACTTCCCGAGATCACGTAACCTCCGCAAGTGGCCAGTCAAAGTATTGAAATTGAAAGACAAAATTAGCCAGCAGTTTAACAACAAAAAGCAACTACCCAACTGGAATCCAATGTTCGCCCCCTTATGTGACCCGACCCCCCCTTGTCGCCATGTGTGGTCATCAGGTCATCACTACTTTTATTACTTAAAAGCACATGTCTGGACGTAAACTTATCCAACAAAAGGCTGAGATGTTGAGGTTCCGACAAAAGAAAACATTTTGAAAGCCTCATCTACGATCTACGGTTCCTTGAAAGTAATTTTACTTTCCCTTTTCGGAACAATCAATAGAAAATTTCGTGGGAAGCTATACAAATTCATGTTACATTGATCTTTTCCCACATAAAAGAGATAGAGAACAATTCTACAGTAACTCTAAGTGACGCTTGTCTAGACTAGACACCTTTTGTGCCTTGGGAAACAGCGGAACACAACCCACTATCCCAATGGACGTTGTAAAATCATTTAGATAACATATTCCTTCAGGGCCCTGGGTATCTTATGTATAGAAATACGAAGAGGCTTTTTCCTAGCTTTCTGGAAAGGGGAAAAAAAGGGGATACAATGGGGGGACAATCGGACCACCCACCCCTTGTCTGAAAACGAGTAGTACTGTAAGCTTTTTGTGTGTTCCATGATAGATTTTTAGGTTTCTATCTGTGGATACTATTTTGAAATTCTTTGGTTCAATCACGTTGGGCATTATGCTATGCTATAAAGGTGGACAGTTAGTAAAATCTAGACCAGTTAAAAGTGTTTAATTTTGCAGTGCAGATCTAGGTTGATATTGCAATACATTTTTTAATTATTAAAATTAATGGTAAAATTATAACGTTAGGAATAAATCAGTTTCAATTAAAAATTAGATTTGCCAAGTATTTCATTTTCTTATTACACATTACTCATTCGTAAAATGGCTAAATCTTAATTTAAAAATATTCTTTAAGAAAAATACATTCATATATATCTGATACAAAATTACTGAATTTAATGAAATAGAAGTAAAATATTCAAACTCTACTTTTTAAAACAGCTGTTATATAAAACATTTAACTGATTGTTTTAAGAGTGTATATTATATAAAACAAACGAGCGATTTTTAACTCAGTCTGAGTTAATATTCACTCATTTCCAGTGTTGAAAATGCACTTCTCCTACTGGAGTGGATTTAACTCTTTTGTTTTAAGAGTGTAAATGCTTTAGATCTTTTGCAACTCCTTTGAGAATATATTTGTAACACAAGTCAAAATTGTTGCTCAGGAACCAAGTTTAAACTCAATTACTATTTTTTTAAAAAGTAAAATGTCATAACACTTACTTTTACAGAAGAAATTAAAGTATATATCGAACTCTTGTAAGTGTTGTTAAATCTTAATGTAAATAAACTCGCCATATTCCCCTTAAAAAAACATATTCCCCTTTAAAAAAAACTGCTATGTAGTTCTCCATTGTCAGTTGTAATAGAAGCAATTGTTTTAGAATGCTACTGTTTTAGAATTTCCCAGCACTTGTAAACGCGCCTATAGTCACCAGTTTGGAACCCAAATAAAAACAAAACATGCAAACATGTCTCCAAGCAGCGGCTTTTTTGCAGATTGCCGCTCTTTTTCTTTCTATTTTTGAAAATTTAGAAGTATTTATTTTACACAGATTTAGTAAATACTAAGTTAATTTTTTGAAGCAGTATTTAAAAATAAAATATATGGTTAGAATCTCGAATTTTGCCGCCCCTACTCAATTGCCGCCTGATGCGGCCGCTTCTCTGCATCATAGCACCACACGGCCCTGGTTGGTCTGATTAGGCCTGAACCGGAGCTCAATAGTATTGAGACACTCTTTCCGATCACGCAAAGCCAATGAACTGTCAATCATTGAGAAGGCGATGTGACGTCATCAGGCGCGCACCCACGGGGGGGGGGATAAAGGGGCTATAGCCCCCCCACCCCCCCCCCACCCCTCAAGAAAAAAATTGCCCAATGTTTTTAAATCGGCCAATCATAAGTTCCTAACAAAACAAGCAACAGCATCTTCTTGTAGTTAGTCAGTGGGTTTGAACAACAAGTCTCCTTCAAATCTGACGTCATAATTGTTCGAAACGCTAAACCCACTATTCTGGCAGCCAAATAGGTTTCAAAACGATTACAATGGAAGAACACTGAATAGGTGTTCTCCGTTCTTTTTGTATGATCTTTGATGCATTTTCGTCGTGCGATAACCAGGGCCGTAAGTTATAGGTGGGAGGGGAAGGGGGGAGAGCCTCCCCCCAATAATTAGGTGAGGGGAGGGGGGGAGCCCCCCAATAATTTTACAGAAGGCGACGTTAGGAACCCATAAAGATCATTTCGTTTTATTATCATACAGGCGCCCTTTTTAACTTTTTTAACAATCCATTTTTTACAGTTATTTGGCAATAATATTTAATTTTATCTTTATTTTAATTTCTTATTTCACCTTAATATTTTTTAAAACCACTTTTTGCGTTGCGCCTTCACTAATAATATAATAAACAGCCGATGTTTAAACTGGTATGAAGAACATACTGTTTTTTCTGTAAAAATAACGGAAAATTTCCCCGTCCTATCATTCCTTTCGTTTTCTCTCTTGGAAAATTCCTACCCTATTCAGTTGCAGATATATGGGGCAGGCTAAGGGGGCTATATCAAGGCCGTACCCCCCAATTATCAGTGTCTTTATCTTTTTTCCCCCGAAATGTAACTGGACCAGCTGGACTAGGACACAACTAAACATGGCTATATGGGATTTTTTTTCTGTGCGGGGAAAATCCGTTATCTCGAAGACTGAAGTGATTTTCAAGGAAAGCCGGTGTCCTTGGCAAAGCAATAAAATTTGGTGGGGGATCACAAGATTGACTCTGGGGACAAAAGGACGCAAAAGGGGGCTTGGAAATTGGGGGGCTTGGCTTATAGTTGTACAACTGTCTGCTGTTGTTCCATCTTTCAGTATCAAGAGACCATCTACGGAGGGGAGGTCGGTTCCTGGTAGCGTGATTTGAAGTAAATCCTTTCTATTTATTTGCGAGTGTTTTTTTTTAACGAGTATGCGCGTTGTTCAAAAATGAAAGCTAATTTTTATCACCTTTTTCCTTGCTTTTCTAATGCTCATAATTTTCGAAACCTTCTAAACTTCTTAATAAGTACATGGTAAATGTTAAATATATCTTTTAAAATAAGTTTCATTTTTAGTCAAAAATAAGGTAAGAAATTACTATTTATTTTTTATTATCGTTATATAATTACTTATTAAATGAATAATTTTGGAGTGTTAAATTGCATATTTTTTTCAAATATGTACTTGTACATTAAATATTATAAATCAACAAAAGAAACTAAAATCTTTGTTATTATAAATATAAATAATAAATGTAAATTTTACAATTAAATTGCGTGTCGAAGCTACTTTTCGATAATTTCATGAAGCAATAAAGTTTTTCTCACGGTTATATAGATATTCGCATTGTTATTTTAGAAAAATGTATAAAAGATCAATTAATTTGGAATCTTACTATTTTCCTCTCTACTCTCTATTAAAACATTCCGAGGCAAAATGAACAAAAAAAACTTCAGTAGAGAAAATGTTGCAGGCATGTTAGGCCAAAAATTCAACTTTTTACAAGGTACTATTATAAAGCCAATAATTTTTATTGTGGTAGTTGGGTTTTTGCTTTGCTTGAGTGGAATATCTTTCGTTTATTTCCTATTATATTTATTTTATTATTATTTTAATATTATTTTAAATCACTATTATTTTTTTTGTATTATTGCGTTTTTGTACATATTTTCATAACTTCTTTTTCAAAGTATTTTATTTCTTTTATTTCTTACCAATAATTTTTTTAATCTAATAAAAATTTAAAATAGTTTTGTCATCAATTATTCTTACATTTTTAAGTAGTATTACTTTATTAAGTAATAAAACTTGTTAAAGAACTGTTGTTTTTAAAACAACTCTAGTAGAGAGCAATTGTTTAAAAAGAACATAAATAAAACATCTCTAATTCTAAGGAGTATTTAAAAAGTTTTCCCTTGGTTGGCCCAAGTCCCCGGTCAGCCCCCCTATAAATATTTTGTGAGTGCGCCACTGGACGTCATCGGTGGATTTCTAAAAAATTACTAGGCAGCAAATAATCAAATCATTAAGCATGAACTGCAAATTTTTGGTCCGGGGAAGATAATCTCTTTCAATGGGAGATTGCACGTTAGTTGATATTTGAAGACATCTTAGTGTAATATAATCTTAATTCATCCTTAAATTTTAATTAAATTTTTTATTTTCATTATTAAAATCCATTATTTAAACTTACTATTTATAAAAATTTAAGTTTAGTTTTCATCGATATAAACCAAGAATGAAGTAAATAATTTTTTCAGGTTGTGTTATGTTGTGGAAAATTTTAGGTCTTTAGAGTTAAGTCGTTAGTTTAAGCTAACCCCCTTGTTCAAGGCATGATTTTTGCTCAAAATTCTCGATCGTCTTATCTGGTTCTAAAATCGATATATCTTTGGTATTTACTAATGATTAAGTTTAGAAAAACTGGTTAGAATATAACGTAACCTGGATCAAATAAATTTTTGGGAAAAAAAGTTGGATATGCGGAATTTTTGAAAAACTCGGAAATTTTTATTAGAAAATCGGCAAGGAGGGCAGATTTATGTTGCAAAAAAGGGCATACAATCTTGGGGGACAAAAACACAAACAAAACTTACAAAAGGGACCACAGATAATATCACAGGACTTTCTGACCCAACAGATTTTACGAGCACGTACTCCGCATATACTCGGTAGGTCTTCAGTGGCGACCGGGTCTCGAACTCTCAACCTTCCGATCTCAAGCTCGAGAGTCGAGATCCTTTGACCACTAGGCTCCCTACAGCCCCTTTATTTCTTTATTGAGCAATGTTTAGAAGTAAAAGGCCGTATCACACGAGCGATTTTTCAGCAACGGCAACCAGCAACGCAACTTTCTCCCCCCAATTTCATCCCCCAAAACTTGTTAAGGGGTTGCCGGAGAAGGGGAAGTTTTCCCTTTTCCGATTGTCACAACTAGAACGGTATCTCTGCAGTAGGCGACAATTTATTAAAAATCGGACCTTTTTATTGATTTGAGTTTTATTTTATCGCATGTGTATGATTTCTCTAAGAATTATTAGTTTTTTCTTTCACACTATTGTGTAGTGACGGAAATGATCCATTGATGTACAAGTTACTTAAAATAAAATTAGTCTTCTTGGGGTTTGGTTATGGACGCTATTTCTTTTCTGTGGTGACATTAAAATAAAACTTTTCAACATTTTTTAATCGAAAAATGAGAATAAATGAAAAATGAAAGAGTTCTATTTCCTCTTTGTGTCAATTAGCTTACTGTTCTTCAGATTGAAAATCCAAATATCGTGCTGGTAAAATAAATAAACAACAACTTGGCGTAATTTGACTTGAAGATTTGGCTTCAACCAAAACAGAGCCGTGACGTCAGTGTAGCGACAGCCACCGATTCACCTGATTGGTTGTTGCACAGCCACCGATTCACCTGATTGGATTCACCTGAAGGGTTGATCAACTCTGTCGCGAGGAATCGACAGAGTTGCCCAAGTTAGGGGAAACGCTACGTCATAGCACGTGGCGATTTCCACCAATCATGTTTGGAGCAGAGGTTGCGTTGCCGGTTGCCGTTGCTGAAACTCTCTCGTGTGATACGGCCTTAAGATGCGCTGCGAACTGTCAACTTATTTTTTAATTTTTTCCCACACTTTAACTTTTTCATATACAAATTTGTAAAACATATTATAAATAAGTATAATTAATTACATATAAAGTATATAATTTTACAGTTTAATTTATTTATTAAGAAAAAATAATCGTAATCGTTTTACCAGCTGGTTTCTTGTTTTGAAATGTGATAACAAAAAATATTTCAATCGGTTGTAAGGAGCCTAGTGGTCAGGATCTAAAACTCGAGATCGGAAGGTTGAGAGTTCGAGACCCGGTGCCACTGAAGACTTACCGAGTATATGCGGAGTACGTGCTCGTAAAATCTGTTTTGTCCGAAAGTCCTGTGGTCGGTCATTGCGCAGTTCACCATGGGTACAGGTTCCTGGAGAAAATTTCCCTCCCCTTCAGGGACATGTCCAAATTGTGGCGCGTGATAGATAGCAGCATCTGTTACGCTATCAAGGTACCCATAATTCAAGACCTCAATGTTGCTTGCTGTAATTTTCAAAGCTGCTCTTTTAGATATGTTGTTTCGAACTGCTGTTTACTTGATCTTTGTAACAAACAGTTGCAATTATTTTAACATCAGCGCAAGATTCTCCACCTGGCCACTGTAGTCCACCTGACTACAGTGGAAGGTTCCAGTTCAAGCCCAGGTATTGCCAAGAGGGCTGGGTGTCCCAGTCCGACTGGGCCAGTCGGTTAGGCACTCGCCTAGCATGCGGTACGTCCCAGGTTCGGATCCAGGCATCACCAAAATAACTGCCTATAAACGACCAGTGCAGCCAAAAATGTCTGACGAATAAAACCCTGTGTAAGGGAGTGCATGTTGAACATCCTTCAAAGTCCTAATGCTGCGTACAATGTTGCCCTTAACGGTTGCGTTGGGTGCCTTTTAAGGTGTTGGCTCGTCACCTGACTGTGGTTCTAAAATACGACGGCCGTCGTCAATAGCCCTTGTGTAGCTCTAGTGTGACGATATTTCAACCTAACCTAACCAGGTATTGCCAAATATGATGTGTCACCTACAATTTGGACTGTGCTGATCAATGTCTCACAAATAGTACCCTATGTAGATAGAGTGCACATTAAATATGCCCCAAAGTCCTTATACTGAGTAAAATGACAATCCTAAAAATTGCTTACTTGGGTGTCTGCTCGTTACTTGGTTGTGGTTCAAAACTATGATGCCTTTTGACAATAGATTTTATTGATCAGTGAAACTCGTTCTGTTTTCTTGAAACCCACATGAGGGAGGGTAGGGGAAGAACGTGTTTTTTAATAGCTTGCATTGTACACAAAACAGCATGAGCATCGCTGATCTATCTAACTTGTTTGTGTTGAAATTAATCGATTTGTGACAAATTCGCCAAAGTTTGTAACTTGCCGATTGGCAACACTTCTCTTCTCTCATTCCTAACAACATGTGAAATAAAGTTCTGGCTTACAGATGGCAACATCAGTCATGTGTGTTTGTGTGTGTCTTGTGTTTGTCCTACTTGACGATGGTTTATAAGCGGGTCCTTGCGACCAAGCACACAAGCCTGAAAATATATGTAAACCAATCCAATCCTAAAGTTCTGGTTCTGAGTGCATATATTTTTTTACGAGTCATTGTTTTTAAAAAGCAAACTGCAATATTTATCTTCAAATTGACCCTGAGTAATGAATAAACAATCGTAAATGCTTTTTGTTTATTTCCAACACATTATCAGCACGAAGAGCTCTAAAAATTTGAGGATGGAACTTTGCTGTTGATGTTCGTATACTGGCCGAAACGAAACCTGCCTGACGAAGTAAAGGTGTTGGTTGAAGAAGTAAAGGTTTTTATAACGAACTCGCTTTTGCTTTTTATTCTTGAAGATGGATGACTACAAAATACCGAAGTTAAACGGTGAAAATTACCACTCATGGGCTATTCGCGCTCGGGCGGCGATGGTGCAGAAGAGATGCTGGGAAGCGGTAGATCCGGGATACGGGGCCAATATGGAGGATGGCGAAAGAAGACGTAACGACGAAGCGCTAACACTCATGTTCCTGATTGTTGAAGATACCTTCCTAGACGACATCGGCGATTGCGAACGTGCCGCACAGGCTTGGGAAGCACTGAAAACGATGCACACGAAATTTGGACTTCTTCACGTTCTACAACTAATGAAGGACTTTTTTAACGTCACCATGAAGCAAGGTGAATCAGTCCAGTCATACTTAGGCCGATTGATGGACATACATCGTAAGTTATCATCTAGTGGTTATTCCTTTACAGACAAAGAAGTTGCTTTGGTTATGCTAATCGGGCTACCAAAAGCATACGAGTCGCTGATTCTGAACCTGGAAAAGGATGAAGAGAACCTGACAACTACCCTTGTGAAGTCCAGCCTCATTGTTGAAGAGAAACGAATTCTTAGAAAAGAAACCAAACACGAACCTCCCGAAGAGAACGCCCTCTACACAAAGAATGCACACCAGTTGCCGAAGAAGCCAATGAAGAAATGGCATGCCAAAAAGAACTTCCAAGGATCAGAAGACGACCAAGGGAGAAACAAGGAGAAGAATATAAGGTGTTTCTCTTGTGGTGAGTGGGGACACATCTCTAGAAATTGTGCAGAAGCCCAGCACAAGGGACATAACAGTGCCAAGTCAGCTGTCGACTCGAAAAATCAGGCACTATCAGCAGTCCACATGCCCAAACGCCACGCAGAAGCCAAGCAGAGTGGAAATAACATTGCTAAAACAGCCGTCGACTTGAAGAATTGTGCATTATCTGCAAACAGTGGAAACTGTACATCACAGTGGATCCTTGATAGTGGAGCTACAGAGCACATGACATCAGACAGAAATAAATTTGTTTGCCTTCAACAGCATACATCCACAGTGGAAGTTGCCAATTCGGAAAAGCTTGCTGTCACTGGAAAGGGTGAGATCTTGCTTTCCGTTCCCGAGAACACTTGGAACTTCACCATGTCAGATGTTCTGTATGTGCCCGACTTGGAAGGAAGCCTTCTCTCCATTGGACGAATCGAAGAGCTTGGATTCAAAGTGCAGTTTGCTGGTGGTGAAGCTAAGGTTATCGACAAAAATTGTGAGACTGTTTTGACAGCAAGAAGAGGAAGATTGTATATAATTGAAGAGAGACGACCCTCAGCTTTTTTGACGAGAGCTGAAAATGAAGAACTGTGGCACCGCCGCTTGGGACACCCACATAATAGTGGAATCGAAGCCATTGACTCTACTGAAACCAAACAGAAGACCAAACTCTCAATGAATAAACCCTGTGCTGTGTGCCTTGCCTTGCTTTGCGACTCGTCACGCCTTATAGGCGCATGAGGCCGCAATTGATGAAATCCAGTTCCCCCGGTTCAGTGCGGCCTCCCTGGCAACTGCCCAGCTCGGCCAACCAAGAGCTGGTTGTGCTGTGTGCATACAAGGAAAAATGAAGAAGCAGAGTTTTCCCAAAACTGCAAGTAGCCGAGCAGAACATGTTCTTGAGATCATCCATTCAGGTGTAGTTGGCAAGATTTCCCCACCTTCACTAGGTGGTTCGAACAACTTTGTAGTTTTTACAGATGATTTTTCTCGTTACACAACTGTCTACCCAATCAAAACAAAGGATGAAGTGCTCACAAAATTTGATGAATTTAGACGTATGGCAGAGAATTTACATGACAGAAAAATCAAGATCTTAAGAAGCGATAATGGAGGAGAATATAAAAGTGAAGAGTTTACTGAATATCTCATCAGCCATGGAATCCAGAGGCAACTCTCAGTGCCAGAGTCACCCCAGCAGAACGGAGTTTCGGAAAGGATGAATCAGACGTTAACTAATTCTACCAGATGTCTTTTGATCGAATCCGGCTTAGAAGCAAGTTTTTGGGCTGAAGCTGTCTCAACAGCAGCCAAGCTGAGAAATAAGTGCCCATCTACTGCCATCGCGGGAGACATCCCAGAAAGAAAATGGTCTGGAAAAGAAGTCAACTTGGGCCACCTTAGAGTCTTTGGTTGCAGAGCCTGGAGCCATGAACGTTCATTCTCGAGGAAGAGCAAACTTGATCCTAAAGCCAAAGAGTGTATCCTAGTGGGCTACCCAGAAGGCACGAAGGGGTACAAGCTGTGGGATCCCAAGAAGAAGACTTTCCTCATTAGTAGAGACATAATATTTGAAGAAGATGTTTTTCCTGCCAAGCTAGTGAATTGTGACCAGCAGCCTCTTGAAATCAGTATGAAGTTCAACTTTTTTGACGAATCAGTTGAAGAGATGGAACAAAATTTTGACTTATCTGATCAGCCAGAAGAACATCATTCCAACCAATTACCTGAGGACCCACAAATTGATGAAAATGAAGAGGTTTGCACAGACCAAAGTGATGAGGAAGTTGTGGAGCAAGACATTTTTGACGAGTCAGCTACACCTGAGGTCAACAATCAAACGAGCAGAACCAGAATCATCAAGCGTCCTCAACACCTCGACGACTATGTTCTTTACAAAGCAGAATGTCCTCCAGAAATTAAAGCACTTGAGAAAGATCCTACCACTGTAAAAGAAGCCTTGTCTTCACCTGAAGCTGAGATGTGGAGAAGAGCTATGAACGAAGAGTTGGAAAACCTACACCCAGCACAAACATGGGAGTTAGTTCCAAAGCCTCCTAACGTCAAGCCTATTGGGTGCAAGTGGGTATTCAAGAAGAAGGTAAATGCTGCAGGAGAAGTGACAAAGTTTAAATCAAGACTGGTAGCCAAAGGTTACTCACAAGTCCCTGGAAAAGATTTTTCAGAGACATTCTCTCCTGTCATCAAGCTCAAGTCCATCCGACTTTTAATAGCCATTGCAGTGGAACTAGATCTAAAAATTGAACAAATGGACATCACAGCTGCTTACCTAAATGGTACTTTGAAGGAAGATATTTTCATGTACCAGCCTGAAGGTTCCAAAGAAGAAGGAAAGGAACATCTAGTATGCCATCTAAAAAGAAGCCTCTATGGATTGAAGCAGTCTGGAAGATGGAAGAGAATGGAATAAATGTTTTGATGCCTTCTTGAAAGATTTTGGACTCCTTCGCTCAAAAAGTGATCCATGCATTTACTATCACCCAGAAAAAACCATGTATGTTGGAATATACGTTGACGATATCCTAGTCGTGGGCTTACAGGATTCCATTGACCAGTTCAAGCTTCAAGTGATGCAAAGATTTCGAGCTAGAGACCTTGGAGAAGCTGAAGAGATCCTGTCAATGAGGATCTGCTGAAAACCTGATGGTTCTATCACGCTCGACCAAACAGCATACATTGAAGAAGTTCTGGAAACATTTGAAGCAAGCTCAATCAGATGAGCGTCAACTCCATTAGACCCTGGGACTAGGCACTTCAAAGTGGAAGATGCAGAATGGATTACCATTAAGGAGGAGAGTGAGAAGATACCATACAGGCAGGCCATTGGTAGTCTACTGTACCTTGCCTGTGGGACTCGACCAGATATAGCTCACAGTGCGACCTACATGAGCCAATTCAACGAGAGACACTCCGAACTGCACTGGAGAAGTGTGAGACATCTCCTGCACTACCTCAAGGAAACAAAACACCTGTTTCTTAACTTCAGGAAACCGGCAAAGTGCTTGATGTGTTTTCTGATTCAGATTGGGGTTTTGACCGAGTGGATAGGAAAAGTTTTAGTGGTTATGTGATTATCTTAGGTGGTGCAGCAGTGTCGTGGTCTAGTAAGAAGCAGTATTGCACTGCGTTGTCATCTGCCAAAGCAGAATATGTTTCAATTGCTCACACAATGAAAGAAGTTTTGTGGTTTAGGGGACTTATACAAGAATGGGGAACTTGCATGTATTTTTTTTATTTTTTTAAACGAATCTCTATGCAATTTGAAAACCAACAACATAAATTTTACCTCAATCCGACTTTTAGTTTTTTTTTAATTAATTTTTAAAGTTGGAGCTTAGCTCCGCCCCCTGAAAACGCAGCCTTCGGCTTCCCTCCTCCGCGTGACGACACACGACACATGGAAGACAGCGGGCAGGCAGAGATGATCGGCTGCTACCGTGCTTTGCGCGCGAACGCTTCTTAATGTTTCTCTAATCTTCTTTTAACGATTGAAATTATTTTTGTAATTCATTACACTAAGTTTTAAATATATATTTGGTTGAAAACCTAATGTATGCACTGGTATTGAATTTCTTATGGTGTACTACTTTATCCAAAAATCTGAAATAGCTGTTTCTCAGGGTAGAAAAAATCATGATAAAAAAAAATTGATTTAAATTGGATTATGATTTAAATCAGATTTGTTTGATTTTTTTAATATTTAGCATACTAATTTGCGTATTCTTGAAAATTTGATTAAGGGGGTTCAATACCCAAAAATCGGTGGAAAAAATCAAAACAAAAATTATTGGCTTAAAATACTATTACAACCTTTATTAATAATGTCACAAAGTATCAAGACTATTTGAAAAATATTTTTGACATTAAAAGCCATTTTTAAAAGTTCAAAGATTTTGTCAAACATTGTTAAAACTACTGCGTAGTACTTTTTTGAAGAGTCATTCAATACGTCTGTTTTGTTCAAGATTTTATTTAAGAGTGAAATAAAAGGTTACAGAGAGATACACACATAAGAATTTTCATGTCGCCATCTAGTGGACAGTTATGGCACCAGTCTTTCTAACTCATTTTCTACGAGTTTCTACACTCCCCGCCACAAAGTTACTTTTAAGTTTATAGAGCTTCCAAATTATAAAATCCTTGAATGGGCCTTTTAATTATTTCCTTGTTGGATAACTGAATCTTGGCTGATCTGATTTTTTGATCTCGTCCTGGAAATAATTCAATTATTTTACCCAATTTCCAATAATTTCGATTTTTAGGACTATCTTGGTGAATCAGTACGATATCGTTAATTTTGAATTCAATGGGATTTTTATTTGGTTTTGAATACATAGCAGTTTTCAATTGCAAAGTGTATTCCTTGTAAAATCTTTTCCAAAAATGTTCGACAATGGTTTGTCTGTGTCTCCATTTGATCAAAAGCGTCGATCGCGAAGATTCAGTTTTACATTCTAATTCAGGTAATACAGTTAATCTTGATCCCACAAGAAAATGAGCCGGTGTTAAGGGGTCAATTATATCAGGATCATCATATATATATGTTATTGGTCTGGAGTTTACAACTGCTTCTACTTCGGTTAGCACAGTATTTAATTGTTCATAATTTAAGGAACTCCTTCCTAAAACACGTTTTAAACAAGACTTTATAATTCGAATTAATCTCTCAAAAAATCCTCCATGCCATGGAGCTTTTGGTATGTTGAATTTCCATTCAAAACCAATTTTTTCTGCAAAACTTAGAAACTTTTCATCTTTACACATTTTGTACAAATATCTTAATTCAATATCAGCTCTTTTAAAAGTTTTTGCATTATCTGAATATATTGTTTTGCAAATTCCTCGCCTAGAAAAAAACCTTTTTAAAGCTAAAATGAAACACTCAGTACTTAAATTTGAAACTAATTCTAAATGTACAGCTCTCGTAACAGCACATGTAAATAACGCAACATGAACTTTTGATTCATCTTTTAAGTACAATGGTCCAAAAAAATCGATTCCAGAAATTGCAAACGGCTTAGATTTTTCAATTCTATCAGCTGGTAAGGGTGCTGATACTTCCTGACCAGTTTTTGCAATAAACCGTTTACAAACTCTGCAACCATATAATACAGATTTTACAAAACGTCTAGCTTTTAAAATCCAAAACTTACTCCTTATTTCAATAAGACAATCTAATAACCCACAGTGCAATAATTTTTCATGAAAATTACAAATAATCAATTTTGTAAAATAATCATTTGGTAATATGATTGGTTTAACCTCATCTACATCCAATGATGATTTAATTAATCTACTTTTAACTCTTAAGATACCCTTATCATCAATGAAAGGATTTAAATTTACTAATTTAGAACTATTGTCTAAATTTACATTTTTCTGTAATTGTTTAATTTCTTTAGAGAAACTCTGCATTTGAGAAACCTTAATCCAATAATTCGTAGAATTTTCCATTTCATCTTTAGTTATGGGACCCAGTATTTTTTCTTTTGATCTTAAATTATTAATAAACCTTAAAACATAAGCAGTAACTCTTACTAGTTTTCTTAATTTACTAAATTTTTCAATATCTAACAATGGTTTTGTTACCTCGGTATTTTCAATAATAGAATTCACAATAATTTCTTCTTGATTTTCATTTTCACAACTACTATTTAACCTTACCTGGGAAGGCCAATTTTCTTTTGTTTCACTTAGCCATGTAGGTCCCTGAAAATAAACCTGATCAACAACTAATTTATTAAGTGACAATCCCCTGGTTATTTTATCTGCAGGATTTTCATCTCCGGAACAGTGGCCGCAAAAATTTGGACTTATTAATTTTTGTATTTGATTGACCCGATTTTGAACGAAGGTTTTCCAACGTCTGTCTTTGGATTTTATCCAGTGTAGAGCTATCAAAGAGTCACTCCACAGATATAGTCCGGCACTAGGGAAATGTTCAGCTACTGTTCGAAGTAGTCGTGCGCCCAAGAGATTTGCCAAAAGTTCCTTGCGTGCTATGGATAACGAAGGTTTTTTCTCCTTTTCGATAGGCACTAGTCTTCCTTTAGCGATAACAAACGAAGTTCCTATGTTATCATCCTTGCTGAATCGAATGTAAATTATAGCTCCATAAGCACGATTCGAGCTGTCACAGAAGGCATGAAGTTCTAATTCATAGTCCCTGCATTCCAGGTCATGGAAGTACCATCTTGGAAGACGAACGTTCTTTATTTCTTGTAGTTGTATGTACCATTTTTCCCATTTCTTTTGAATGTCAGGTGGAACTTTGTCATCCCAGTCTACACCAGAGATCCACAATTCTTGAAACAACAGCTTCGACTCAATTGTAAAAGGCGTCAACACACCGAGTGGATCAAAAAGTCGCGCTGCAGCTTGAATGATTGTTCTTTTGGTAATTTTGTTAGACTGGATAAATTGTATGATTTTTTCTGCTGCAAAATAGAAACAGTCAGTATTTTTGTCCCATTGTAAGCCGAGAACTTTTGTAGATCGTGATGAGTGTTTACAGCCCATTTGCTCTTCTATCAGTTCATTATTGGAATGCCATTTTACCAAATTCATTGAAGCTGACTTCATTATTTCTTTGGCCTCGTTACACACTTGTAAAGTTTCTTCAACCGAATTTAAACTTGCTATATAATCATCAACATAGCAATATCTATCCAAAAGTGATGTTGTGATTGGATAGATATCCTTGTACTTTTTTAAATGATGCTTAATGGTCGCAGCTAACAAAAATGGGGAAGAGTTACATCCGAATATAACGCGAGTCATTCTGTAAACTTCTAACTCTGGTTTATTCAAGTCCGAACCTTCTTTTATCCAAAAAAATCTTAACGAGTCACGATCCGTCTTAGCCACTGCTATCTGAAGAAAGCTTTGCGTTATATCTGCTGTAAATGCTATTTTATGCATTCTAAAATTTAATAAAACAGCTAGTAATTCAGGTATTAAACTCGGCCCTTGATATAATACCTCATTTAAGGATAAACAATTAACAGCTTTACTTCCACAGTCATATACGACTCGTAATTTGGTAGTCTCTCTATCATCTTTTATTACGGCCCTATGAGGCATATAATATACTTTTGTATCTGGGTCTACCTTATTCTGTGGAATTTTTTCAATAATTTTATTTTCAATTTGATCGTTTATCACTTTTTTGTAGTTTTCAAAAAGGTTACTGTCTGACCTAAACTTTTTAAGTAAATTTAAAAATCTCCTTTTTGCTATTTCGTAATTGTCAGCTAATTCTGTAGCATTATTTTTATAAGGCAAATTAATTTCATATCTCTGCCCATTGTAAGTAATTGTATCTTCAAAAAATTCTAACACTTTTTTCTCATCCGATAATTCCTCATCAACAAACTCCCTATACCCGAAAGATTCAACATCCCAAAAGTTTTGTATAATTTTATTTAACGAGCCTTCCTTTTCTGAATCTTCATTGCGTATTCGTAAACAGTTCGAGCCATCGAATTTTGCTGCTTCTTTATTACACACGGCAGCGTTAATAATGTAAACATTTCCTTTGTCTAATGGTTGTTCGTCCACAAGACCTTGAAGTGACCAACCCAAAAGAGAATTTATTGCAATGAGACCTTTGTTTAGTCTACATATACTTCTGTCGTAATTAATATTCCAATAGTCTCCCATCCCAATAAGCAACGATACTTGCTCAAACTTGTAACACATTTCGTGGGAAAATGAATTTGTATACAGTTCGATTCCTCGTTGATTTAAATGCCTAGCAATATCTTCACTTGGTAACGAGACTAAACCATTTGTGATGACGGGAGTTTCATATGCCTTTATATCAATATATTTTTCTGGCTCTCGAATGTTTCGTAATCTGAAGGCAACTAAATTACTCTGTAAATCTTTACTTTCTTTTGAACCAAAGGTATTTATTGCTAATGATGATGTTTTTATGGGAGATAAATTTAACTTTTGTGAGAGATCCTTCTTAATAAAATTCAGCTGGCTTCCTTGATCAAATAAAATTTTCACAATAAATTTTTTATCATTTGATGCTTCTACTATAGAATACAAACATTGTAACTGAATGTTATTTGTTGTGGTTGCTGAAGGATTTACTAACACTTCTCTGGCGTCTTGATTTGAATTAGAAGAGGTTGTATCATTTTCTTCGATCGCGTTTGATGGGTTATTAATTTTTATTTCTTTTGTGCACACAGAAATAGCATGAGGGGGTGTTCTTGAGTTTACACATTTTTTACACGCAAATCGCTTATTTTCACAAGATACTGATAAATGTCCCTTACAGAAACATATTAGACAACGTCCAGAGTTTTTTAAAATGTCTCGTTTTTTCTTAACATTCAAAGGACACTTATATTTTGAATGTGGAGGATCATTTTGATTTTGGCAAAAAATACATTTATTGTTATTTTCTGTTGTTGTTAGAGCATAAGATGTTGGTTTCACATTGTTTTTAGTTTTATGGTTGAAGTACTCATTCTTTTGTTGATTTTGTGAAGAAATTCTTCTATCATTGTTATTGTTAGAGCTAATAAGTAATCCAGCAGCCTCACGACACATTACTTATTTTCGTAAAAAATTGAGTAGTTCATTGATATCAAATTCACTTTCAGACTTTCTAATTCGATTAAACTCGAAATTGAGCTCTTCAGGAAGTTTTTGAAGTATCATAGGACATAATAAATTTCCGTAAGATCCAGCTGTAACTTTTAGGGATTCTAGACTTCGAATTTGTATTTCACATTGATCAAAAAGTCGTCGTAATCCTTTTATATTTGTTATGTTTTTCACAGGTTCTAAAGTTAATAGCTGTTGCACATGCGCACTTATAATTAAATCGGATCGACCGTACCTGTTCTTCAAAATTTCTATGGCACTATCGTAATTAGCTTCACTCATCGTAAATCCGGATATGGAGTTTAAAGCACTGGATTCCAATAGCGTGCGCAGATAAGCAAATTTTTCGGTTTTTGTTAATCCATTGTTTTCATGAATGTTGTTTTCATATTGACACCAAAAGTCGCACCACTTATGTAGTTCTCCGTTGAATTTCGCAAGTTGCAGACTTGGCAATTTTATCATTTTTGTATCCGGTTCACATGTTGCTGCATTGTTGGAAGCTTGTTGTGTAATGTTCGTAGACACAGCGGATTGTCCTGCGATATTTTTTAATGTCCGAGTTATTTTTCTTTTTCTTGCCATTATTTTGTCTTTATATTCTTCAGCATGGATCACTTCATTTTCGATTTCTTCAGTTTTAAGTTTTATTTCTATTTCAGAATCCAATTTTGTCAAATCTTCATATTTCATCATCAACTGTTCTAAGAGATCTTCTAATGTTTCAGCTTTTTCATTCGTTTCGATATTTTCTTGCAGTAGAGTCTCATCAATTTTTGTTATGAGTTTTGTTACGGAAGTTCTAAGAGTTGTTCTCTTCTTTTTACAGCTTTCTAATTCCATTTTTCAATTTTTAGAAGATCACTTTTGCAATTTTGTAGGAAAGTTCAAAGTTCTTTCACCGTTCAATTTTATTTTTGGAACGGTTCTTGACAAATCAAGATCAAGTTCATTTTTCACAGATCAAGTCCATTTTTTCACTTTTTCAAATTTTTTAGTTTTTTATTTTTCTTCAATTTTAGATTTTAGTAAAGAGTTCATTCATCGATCTAAAGATCTTGAAGGATTCGATGTTTCGGCACCAATTTAAAAGTTCAAAGATTTTGTCAAACATTGTTAAAACTACTGCGTAGTACTTTTTTGAAGAGTCATTCAATACGTCTGTTTTGTTCAAGATTTTATTTAAGAGTGAAATAAAAGGTTACAGAGAGATACACACATAAGAATTTTCATGTCGCCATCTAGTGGACAGTTATGGCACCAGTCTTTCTAACTCATTTTCTACGAGTTTCTACACCATTTTAATGTCATGGCTTCGTAAGAAAATGGGTTAACAATAAAAACTTTAAATGCGTTTTCCTCAGAACTTGATTTTTTGAACTTCGATGTAACTTTTCTCAAAAACTATGCTATGTTTTCTCGTAAACTTTTTTTTATATGATGTAATACATAGTATAGATTAATCTGAGGTTATAAATTTTAATAAAACTAAAGTGAAAAAAATTTTATGGGGCAAAAAAGTGAAAAATTTCATGATTTTTTGGGTACTTTAAAACTTATTTTATTTCAAAAAATCTAACAGTTATTTAGAAAAAACTTTTAACCTCAGATTAATATATAAGGTTGGTATAACACACACAGAAATTTTTAAGATGATCTGATCAGTAGTTATTGTGAAAAGGTACATTGCAATTGGCCAATTTAACATTACCGATATACAACATACTGAACCCCCTTAAGGACTTTTTAATTACCACTTAAAAATTAATGTACAAATGAAATACAATGAATGATATCTAAAATGAAGACTATTTTAACTTTATACTTTGAAAAACTATGAATACTAAAAAATGGATTATATTTTTAATTTTGCAATCTGAACTATTTAAATTAACATTCTGTTTTAAAAACTGTAACAATAATCGACAAACTTATAAGTGAAATAAATGTTGCAAAATGCTAGACTGAAACCTAGATTTATCTGAAAATCGGATTATTTTGATTTAAATCCGATTTGTTTGATTTTTTTTTATTTTGCATACTAATTTGCGTATTCTTGGGAATTTGATTAAGGACTTTTTAATTATCACTTAAAAATTAAAGTACAAATGAAACACAATGATATCTAAAATGAAGAATATTTCAAATTTATACTTTTAAAAACTATAAAATGAATCATATTTTTAATTTTGCAATCTGAACTATTTAAATTAACATTCAGTTTTAAAAACTGTAACAATAATCAACATACTTATAAGTGAAATAAATGTTGAAAACTGCTTGACTGAAACCTAGATTTATCTGAAAATAAATACTGACCGTAATTATAACCAAATCTAAATCTTAAATTAAAACTTATGATTTCACATATAGAATAAATTTAACAAAAAAAAGGACAAAATTACCATGATGACATTTCATTTATTAAGAACATTATACAAAAATACTTATTTTGCTGCCTTTTCAGCACTCAACCTATTTCTTACAGTAAATGCACCAATCCATAGGCTGAAAAACCCTTTCTACTGATGCCTGAGTTAAGGAAAAAAAATTATTTAAATCAGTGATTTTTTTTAAAGAATCATACAGTTTAAATATCTCGATTAAATCAAATGTCATGATTTAAATCGATCCATCCTGCTATTTCTTATTAGATTTTTTTTTTATTTCAATTTAATTAAATTGACTTGATATTCCATTAACTATCAAAATATGTAATGATAATAAATCTATATTAAAAGGTGTAACAATAATGAAGATTCCATGTAGAGAAAAGTTTTTCGAATGTTGATTCATCATTAATCAAAAGTTAACTGTAATAAGACATCATAAAATGAAGCTATAATTTTAATATAAGTAAGAATGGGATAAACTGAATCTTACTGCAATAAATCTCAGAGATATTAAGCATTAAAAAAATTAAACAAAATGTTGCTTTAAGTTTGGAAAAATACATTAATTCCAAAACATTTACAAAAGTTTCATTATGTCTGACCTCAACTGCTGTTACTTTCGATGCAAATTCAAAATCTGCATAAGCTACACAAAAAAGTCCTTTGTGAATTTTGTTCATAACATTTTAAATTGTATTTGGGCTTCAAGATTCGAAGACACAGTTCCATTAGAAACGTAATTTCTCATTGCATTTTCTGTGCTTGGGCACTTTATCGCAGTATCTTGGAAACTGCTGGCCCCATCAAAACTTCAAATAAAGAACCATCTAAAGTTTTGGAATATGACTCGCCTTATATATTTTCGATGCTGTTATTCGAGCTTGTTGATGCTCAAACCACAGGGTATATCAAGACTAATTGTGTAAGCTTTTATGCCTCCTCACATGATTCTGCAGTCCTGTTATTTTGACAAAATGACATGAAGCCTTCAGCAGAACCATCTGGGTTGTTTTGAAAAAAAAAAACTCTTCTGCCAGCAGGTGTATAGATAAACCATATAATTTTCATCAAAATACCTGCTGATGATCCGATCTATTTGATATTGTTCTTCTAAAAAACAATCCGAAAAATTGACATGGCTTGCACTTAGAATTGAAGGGACCATCTTCTTTCCTGAAACCTGAAGGCAGGTCTTTTGCTTCACAGTAGTGCCACTTAAACTTCACAGTTGTGTAAACTTTGGATTTTTTTCAATAGTTGGCCACTGTGTCAGAGATGGTTCCTCACTATGTCAATGGATCCAGATAATAAATGCAACTGCATATGCTTGCATCCTCCTAAAACAAAAATACATACTTAGAAACTTTAACAGATTCCTTTTCCAGTAACTAAACATTAAGTTTTCAATTAACAAATAAATTGAGCATTTTAAAATAAAATAAGAATAGACATAAATAGTAGATAAAAATATGCCGTTGGATACCAGGCCAAATTAATACTTGTTACTTCACTAGTTTAAGTTCAGCTATAGTTTGGGAAGGATTTTCAGATATAGAATGTATTCTAAAATGTGTAAACTATTAAATCTAATGCCTTTCAGGTCTAAAATTTTTTCACCATAATTTCATTGCAGTACTTAATCTAAATGATTAATTTTTAACAGAATAATGTTACATAATCTAGTTAAGCTAAAGATAAGTTGAAAATTATTTACAATTTTATTTTGCTGACTGAGACCTCAAGAGTTTTTTTTAAAGTTCATAAAAAAATTCATAATTATTTGAAGAATCAGTTAAGTCTGTTTGTCAGACTAAGATTAGGTAGTGAAGAGGGTCAGTTAAACCAAAAATCCTAATCATTTAACATCATTATTTATAACTATAAATTACATAAACACTCAGAATTTTAAATATTCAGATTATATGGTTTGTATTGCAAGGATTTTCATACAAGTGTTATACAACCAAACACATTCTATATGTTCTCTGTTAAAGAGTCCCTAGTCTAGTTAAAATTCAAACAAATATTAGAATTTTCAAATATTTTGGTAGACAGCTTTGACCTATTGTCACAATATGACAAGCCGTGTCGTTGAAATTTATAAAATTATCCTTATTATCATAGAAATTCGGTACTATTAATATGCATGCATGTAATTATGTAATATATCCGGGTATTTATAAATACAATAAGCCAATAGAATCCGAGAATGATCATTGGGATGAAGCAGCCAAGTCGACGAGCACATATCCCATGAAATATACTACTACTACTAAATTCGTACAGTATCCAAAAGTAACTCGTTATATAAAAACATAGAATGATAATTTAAGTATCTATAAAGATGTTTATAGCATTAATATTTCAAATATATGTATTTCACAACTATATATTTTACAAACTCAATTAGTTTATCCGAGGGCCTGGGAATTTATAATTTTAAATATACATATTTAGAACATTTAGAAAAAAATTATTACAATGAATTGTATTGGATGGTTGTATCTAGTATGCAACCATCATAGATGAGTGTAAATACAATGCATAGGTAATGTATACTACATTACATAGTTAATATATTACATGCTTAATGTTAATATACTACATAGTTATTTTCACTTAACTATGGTAATTAAGCGCTAACCATTTTCAGCATAATTCAGATTAATCTATTTACTATTTATTTAGCATTACAAGTAGTAAACCCAAACAAATTTACTAGCACACATTACTACACACATTAGAGAATCTTATATTATACTTTATTCTGAGTATATTAAATGCTGATATACTTTAGAAGTAAAAGCAAACCTTCCTTGCTAATACTCACATTCTCGAATACTTTTCTATGTAAGTTAAATGCTGACCATTTTCGGACTACCTACTTAATTTCTTTACAATTTAGCAATACAAGTAGCAAAACCAAACGAATTTTATTACAAGCACAAGGGAATTCATATATTATACTTCATATACTGAATGTTTAATGCTGATAAATTTTAGAAGTAAACAACAAAACCTTCATTGCAAAACCTCAAACTTTTAAATACTAATATAATCTTTTCAAAACAATAGACATGAAGTAATAACATTTACACTTTAATAGTAAATGGATGGGTGTCTAGTTTAATGGAAGTTTATTTTCACCAAATTGTAAAATGTAAACAACTACAGACTTCGCAAATACTCACTGTTTCTTTACCAATAAACTATACTACATACAAGAACCTATACAAGTTACAATAAACACATTGCTTTGATAAATACTGCATGCAGTTTATAGAGCTTGACGTATTTTAGAAGTTACATAAAAAATTACTTACCTCCTCATTTTCAAATTCTTCATTTCAGCACTGAAGAAAGCCGTATAGTTCGAAAAAACAAAACATTGTGAACAAGTCGATCTTCGGAAGGTTGTCAGATCGACCTTGAACAAAATTGGGCAGCATCTTTCACAAAAATACAACGAAAACTTAGTTTTTCTTATTCCTATTTGTTAATAACTAAAATATTCCATAAAATAAATTGCTAGATTAGTAGAATCCGATTCAAACGCGCACATTCAAAATCAAAACATGTAAGTAAACAAAGTAGTCTCGTATCGCTCGTATTGTATTTTGCGTCGTCCGACGTCAGAATCGCCCGAACCAATAGTTGTCGCGTTTCACGTCACGTGATTTTTCAGTCATTTTTAAACTAAAATTTAAGAAAAATTAAATGTTGAATTAAAAATTTAACTTGATTTTTGAAATTAGCAACCCAAAAACTATCGGAAAAATATAATGTTTTTGCATTTCCCCACGCATGCAAGTTCCCCATTGGGCATACAGCAGTTCATACCACAGCCAATAAGTGTGAAAGTTGACAACCAGGCAGCAATATTTATTGCCAATAACCAGACTACGTCTGAGCGTAGCAAGCACATAGATATCAGGTACCATTTCACTCGTGATAACATTGAGCAAAATGTTGTCAAATTGGAATATGTGTCATCGAAAGACAATGTTGCAGATTTGTTTACTAAAAACATAAGCAAAAAGGTACTTTTTAGCTTAAGAAAGCATCTAGGTTTTAATGTTTGATACCAGTTGTAATTAATTTTTGGTTACTTTGATAATTTGCATGAAAATTTGTTTTGTTGATTGTTCCAATTTGTGTTTCTTTAATTTTTTTTCTTTGTTCAATTGCATGTGTAAGATATTTTTGGTACCTATATATGTTCCTATTTTGTGTGAAATTTGTCAAGGAGGAGTGTTGAAATTAATCGATTTGTGACAAATTCGCCAAAGTTTGTAACTTGCCGATTGGCAACACTTCTCTTCTCTCATTCCTAACAACATGTGAAATAAAGTTCTGGTTCTGAGTGCGTATATTTTTTTACGAGTCATTGTTTTTAAAAAGCAAACTGCAATATTTATCTTCAAATTTACCCTGAGTAATGAATAAACAATCGTAAATGCTTTTTGTTTTATTTCCAACAGTTTGAGGCTCTTCAGTTTCATGCGAGATTTATCACAATGACTTTCTACCCTGCCAAAACCCAAGTAAGGTGGGGAAAAAACACTGTTTCTTCATGAGGAAGTAGGGTAAGAAAGTGTTTTCAGAGCTTGTGTTGTAATCAGGGCTGTAGCTATGTACAAAGCATGTTATGGAATTTTATTACAAAAATGTTGTAACTTGTATCTTTTATCCAAAGCAGTTAAGTTGGCAAGGTTTTGTCATTCGGAACAAGCAATTTATTGAACAGTTAAAAAAAAATATGTAGTCTACTCTATAACTTAACACCCTCACCAGCTTGTAATGTGTTAAAGGACAAAATAAATTTATGCAGATATTATTTTTTGCAATGTTATTTATATTCAGAGAAATCTCGAGTGCTTTGGAAAATACTTAAAGATGAGGTGGTTTTAATTCTGGCATTTTTCATTTAAAGAAATTGGGATTTTAATTTTTTTTAAATTTCATTGCAGGTCCTTCAGAATCCTCGTTTCATTAACTCGAAGCGTGTATCAATCTATCTGGGCATCAATGAAGAAATCAGAGTGCAGACCGTGGGAATTCTAGAGCAGATGCTTGAAATGTAAAAAGACTGTTTTGCCCCTAAATTTATGTAAGTATAGAAATTGAAAACTTCGTTTGCTGGGAAAAGGCAGGAATTTTGAAAATTTATGTATACTCAGGGCCCGATCTTCCATGAGGCCGGAACCTAGGGCCCCTAAATTTCACTTTCTTTGATGCTAAATTTTGTAGACCCTTAACTGTGTGTGTGTATATTTCATGATTTTTTTTCATCCCGAAAAAATATATTTGTATCTTTAATACTCATACATTATGGGAAAAATGCTGAACAAAAATTAATTGTGAATGTAAATAATTTAAATTTTTGAAATTTTTACCATATGGCAAAAACCAACTGCAAAATTCCAATTTTGATAATAATGATTAGAAAACTATAAATATATTGTAAAATAACCCTCTTGTATAATTATTTATTAGTGGATTATGTTACTTGTTGCCATATCGCTACAGTTAACAGTAGGGTGCCTGTACATGCCTGTACAGTAGTGCTTTAGAGGGTTAATATTTTAGTAAATTTTATAATTTTTGAAGCGACACATTTTTTTAAGCTTGACTTTGATTCAATAAGTTTTGCTTGATCAATGTTACAAGGAAGATGATACAAAAAGCGTAATGCATCAGCCAAATTAGCACTTCTATAGTTCCGTAATTTCCAAAAATTTCAATTTTGTGCCTATAATCTGTGTTTTACTAGATCATCCCCTGTGTATTAATTTGAAAAGCAAAATCAATTTTTAAAAAAAAAATTCATTTTTTGTATTCTTTAAAAAAAAACAGCACCTTTCTAATGTGTATGTTAATCCAAAAATAAAAATGAATCAGTAGCAATAGTTTTTCCTATGTCTTATCTTGGGAAATAAAACACCCTTTTTAATATATGTATTTGTTCTACCCTTATTTATTTATGAATTTTTTATTTCAGAATTATGTAAGTGTTTCTTTTTTGCTTTATAAACATTACAAATGTTTGTTTGCACCCTGTTCTACCTTCAAAATTTGCAGTTTGACCTTAATACCTGAAATACATATGATTTGCTTGGTCTAACATAAATGGAATGGTCTAACATAATGGACCAGCAAGCGCTTTAGAGGATTTAACATTTTGGTAAACTTAAATGCTGTAAAACTTGTTTAGCTTTAAATTTTTTTAGATAATTGAGTTCTATTCCATTTTTATATATTTGTTAAAAAATATTTCTTTTACGAAGCTTGCAGCTACGCAAAACCTGTTTGGTGAATTTTGCCAAAATTTGTTAGAGATTAATTTCTGATAAACAGCGGTTTTTTCTGTTTGGGAAAGGTCTTTTGGATCTTTGAAAGGGTACACTTTTTTTGCGGCTATTGTAACAGTTTTTGGCAACTATACAACTATTTATGTCCATAAAACTAATGGTAAAAATATTCTGTTAACATAGCTTTTTCGGTTATTAAGTGTTTAAAAGACATTTCATCTTTTTATCTTTTTTCATTTTATTTTTTTTACAGCATATAATATTTCATATCTTTTACTGAAACCAATTAAATTATGTGTGCATAGTGCAATTTTCAGCTATATTTTAAAATGCCCTGTTTTATTGTTTAGTCCCAACAGTCACCAGATGTCCATGTTGAAAATCCACTCTTTGAAAGACTATGCTAAGCTTGTTGCTGATGACTGGACTGTGAAGCCTCCTGCCGAAGAAGATTTGCTGAGAGAAGATGCACACAATACAGGTTGATGTGGGAACACAAACTAATACCGGTAGTTCTGTTTATAAACTGTGAATTAGGTTTTTCCTAGCAAAAATTCGTTATCTATATTATTATTGATACTAGTTTATTATCTCATCCATTTTCGTTATAATGATGAACCCCATATTATTGCCAAACGCAATCTAAAAGTATAATTTATAATTAAATAAAATATAATATATACAGTCAAACCCGCTATAGTGAACCTGGGATGTAGTGAACTCTGGCTTATAGTTAATCTTTTTAGTGGTCCTGTCCAAACTCCTATTTAACTAATGTTATTTTCCATGGATATAGTGAATTACTTAGTAAAAGGGGGTTCACTTATAGTGAACCTAAATTGAGGAAAGGAATTCCTTAATATTTTTTTTTCAGTTCTCCATATTTTAAGTTATTCTATAAGTGGCAGCGAGTTAGCAATCTTTAACAATGTGTCCTATTTCAACCTGTCCTTCCCACCTTATTGTACTCAAACTGGACCCGTTTATAAGTAAACACACCTTTTCTCCCCCCCCCCCCCCCCCCGCCCCTCTGGGTTCCAGGAACCACCCTTTCTTTTCATACCATTATTCATATCCCCACCCTACTCATACACCCTGGAAGACTTGTCTGGTCAAGCGGCAATAATACTCGCTTAAGTTACTCGCTCAAGTTAACTCGCTCGTAAGTTACATAAAGCCATTCAACTCCCCAGCTACCTATTCTTCATTTTCAACCACCCCTTGAAAACTGGGCATAAGTGGAACGGCCAAAATGTCAATTTATCCTGTACTTCTGTGTCACTCTCTTATTTCTTTTATGAATTATTTTAAAAGTATTTTGAATGGAAGGAGGCTGTCTGAAAAATGGTGGGTTCTGAAAAGGAAAGTCTAAAAATGCCAATTTCTTTTCTACAATGCATACATGTTTCGTGAAAATTTAAATATTAGTGACTATTTAACCGAATGTATTTGCATTCTTTTTGAACAATTATTTTGGAAAAATTTTAAAAAATAATTTATTAATATTTTTTTTAAGTAATTAAATAATTGATTTTTAATTCGATTTTTTATTCGATTAATTCAAAATATGTAAAACTATTATTATGCTTGTAAAAGCTTTATATTGTATAAAACTTAATTCCAGAAAAATTGGATATAGTGAACCAATTGTTGGTTCTGTAGAGGGTTCACTATAGCGGGGTTCAACTGTAGTACTAATTAATTTAAAAAACTTAAATTAAAACAAAAAATATGTAATAATAAAAAAAACTAATATAAATACAAATTTTTTCTATAAATATAATGTTTTGTTAAAGTTTTTAAAAAACTTATTTTTATGGAAAAACTAGCACAAAATCTAAAAACTGGTGCAAAGGTTTTTAGTTGTCATAAGTTGGCAGGTCAATTGGACAATACACATGTACTTTATCTTTTTAACTCGAGCATATTTTTTTAAAATCATTAGAAAAAACTGAAAAAAGGCCTTTCATAATAAATTTTATGGGTGTTTAAAAATTAACAATTGCATACACTTTAACTTTTTACTTTTACACTTATCACTTTTTTTTACATTTAAACCTCTGAGGGATACAAAGTACAGGGGAAAAAGACCTTGATTTTGTTGGAGTCTTTCCATATTCTTTTGTGTTTGGCCGACATTGGCAACAGGAAACCGGTTTTCCTTTCGGTTCTTTTGCGGTACAAACATGTGACTCATGTCCACTGATCTCTGGTGTGAATAAGGGTTCCCGCGAGAAAAAACAAAGTGAGTAACAGATATCCTTACACCAGTTTAGGCGGACTCTCTATTCTTGCCCAAGAATCCTGATGCGGATAGATCCCTTAAGAAATCAAGCACTTTTTCCCCTGTACTCTTCAAATGTATATGTGTATAAACCTGTCACCTAACTATTAGGATTTCCAGCAACAAACATACAGTAGAACCCCGCTTATCTGAGTTAATGTGGACTGAGACTAGCTCGGATAACTGAAAAACTCGGTTAAAGCGAAATATGTAAATAAAACAATTGTGTATGTCTACGTGTATATTTTAACAATACAAACGTTATACAGACCGCTCGCAATTCATAATTCATATGCATGACATTTAAAGAGTTCTGTCACTTAAAAAAGTCCTTAATTGTTTTTTGTTTTGTGTTACTTTGGCATTTCTCGGCAGCAATGTTTCGCCATTTTTTTTAAGATAAAAGGATTGCTGGTGTCGCTACTTGTTGTTGTTCTATATATTCAATAGCACTTTCGATAGCTTTTAGTCCTTCTGTATGAGAGATTTTCTGAGGTGGGAAGCATTCACATTCCGCGCACAAGCACATTGTCATTCTGTGAATTCTCATTTGTTCATTGCTTCTCTGTTTCCTGCACAGAATTTTTTTCGGTAGTCGTCGAAAAAATTCTAGAAATATTTTAAAGCTTGGTTAAAGCGGAAAATTGGATAATCGGGGCTCGGATAATCGGGACTGTACTGTAGTTTGTAAAAATTTGTAATTTTAATACATTTACATTTGAAATATGAATAGTCTCAATAATCCACTACATAAATATAATCTTTAAAAATGTAAAGAAATTACATTTTTTTAAAATTAAATTTTAATCTAATACAGCGAAAACAAGTTTACACTTCATCCTTACCCCTCAGAGAGTTAAGAAGTTATTCATAAACTGATAGAATTTGATTATTTGAAATATATGTAATTTAAGCAGTGCCTTTTAAAATTCTGCAGAACTTTCATTGCATAAATATTAAACATATTTGAGAATTCATGTAAGGGTATCACTTAACAAATGCTCAATCAGTTTTTTGGTCCCTTCCTCTAAGCTGAGCCCTTAGTAGTGATTTTTGGAATTCATAATAAAAACCTATTGCTGTTTCTTATGATTAATTGTCAATAAATTATGTTTGTTATCAAGATTGCAAGTTAATGGCATTTACAAAGCCTAAATGTCTCTGAACAGAGGTGAAACACCTAAATCCAAGTTTGTGTGGGAAAACACATGTCTTAATTTTTAACAAAGTTTTGGTTAAAAGTACTCTTGTAATTGATAGAGTTTCACCAATTACTTGCCTGTCCCCCTGACTGTGAAGTGAACTCTCCTATAAGCATGTCCCTCTGCCAAACCAAACTGCGCTTCGGTCAAAGCGAACATTACAACTCACTTTTGAATTCTGCTCTCTAAGAGGAGCCACGCTCGTAACCTGTCTCGAATGGTGGGACAGTTGGTCCAGTAAATCGCCCTAAAGTTCTCCCTTAATTCCTAAACTTGCTTGTTTAAAGTACTTTATCTGTAATAAAATATTGCTGAACAAATAATGAAAATAAGATATGTAAACATTTGCTGCTACCTCCAAGTTAAGAGCTCATAAATCTTTGATTTTATGTGGCTCTCGTGTATAATATTGATACTTTCTGAGTATGGCCTTGTTGGAGTTATACAATGCATGATTCACCCTACCAAATTATGTAGTTGAATAAAAGCCAATAAAATAAACTTTTTAGTAAATATTAAAAGCATTAATTAGAGCAATCAAGCTGCTCATTAATTTTACTTTTAAAAACAATATATCAAACTATTTAAATTTAAAAACTTTGTTTTGATCTTTCTTATTTTTTGGACTCCTGTATTTATTGTGGTAATATTACGTTATTTGTTTTTATTCATGTGTAATATTTTTTTTACTCTTTAATTGAGTTTCTGTTACCTGTTTTTTTTTTTTAACTATTTGTTTCACAAGATGTATTCGGAAAGAAAACTTACCATTCATAGGATTAGAACCAATGAAGCTTATTTCATCTGCTACTAAAATATTTGTAATGTAACTATACATAAATATTTATGATGCAAAAAACAAAACTACTTTCATTAATAGTTCTCAAAGGCAATTTTTTTTCTCCACTATTGCATGAAATTGTAGAAAGGAAGAGGAATGTCAGATTAAAAAACAAACAATAGCAGCTATGAAATTGTAAATATTTATATGTTTATTGTAATTTAAAGGAATTGGCATTTGCTTTTTATTAATGGATTTATGTTTTATTAATTTCTATTATCTTTTTTTAATTAAATTTATTAGCTTAAGGAATATGGGAGAAAAAGATATATTTTTTTAAACATTTCTTGTTTTTATATTTTTTAATGAGTTTTCGAAAATAAAATAATTTATACATTGTAAGTTATTTTCACAAAAATATTCTGTTTATTTTTTTTATAAGTGAAATTACATTTATTTGAATTACCATAACTAAGTATTTGGTACACAATTTATCTGTACATTTTTAACGTTGACTTGTTTAATTTGTTTTTCAATAACTTAATGTGATTAATTTTAATAATTCAAAACGTTTTCCTCCATAAATTTTGTCTACTGTGTACTATATAATTACGTGTTAATTTTTACTTAACTCTACAATCTATTCTGCTATATTATTGTAATTATGTGTAAACTTTTACCTAAATCTACTATCTATTCAACTATAAATCTACTATACTAGTTTAATAGTGTGGAAATTTTTACCCAAACCTTCAATTTATTGTACTATAAATCTACTATACTAGTGTAAATGGGTGGAAGTTTTTATTCAAATCTACTTAAATCAACTACACTAGTGTAATTATTTGGAAATTTTTACTCAACTCTGTAATCTGTATTCTTCTATAAACCTACTATACAGATACTAGTGTAATTAAATCTAAATCTATCTACTCTACTATGATAGTTTAATAATGTGAAGAATTTTAGTAATATCTTGATCTTTTCACAGGGGGCCTGGATCTGATGGTCGTACCAGGGCTGGCCTACACCAAGCGGGGCCATCGATTGGGCGGTGGAAAGGGCTACTAGGACGCATACATGGGCTACTAGGCTACTAGGACCCCTCATGGCCGTCCGTACACCATAGGCCTGGCCTTCAAAAAGCAGCTCTTGCACAGCATACCTTGCGATGTGCGCGATTTCATGGTGGATGAAGTTGTGTATCCGGATGACTAAGTTGGATGAGAAGGTTGTTTTGGGGTTGAGTTTAAGGGCGAATGACTGTGGGTCTACAAAACCAAGTGCATCTGTGCCAATTCAATAAGGGGAAAACTATTTTCTAGGCCTTGTTTCTCCGGCTGTTTCAAATATTTTCGCAAATGGTTTGTTTTTATATATCTAATTCAATCCAAAATTATCCTTTCTGTAGTATGACTGATGTTTGCAAAAAGTAATTATCTCTACAATTTTTAACATTAATTGAAAAAGAAATTAGTGGAATATCAACATACACTTATTAAAACTAATGTCACATTCTTTATTTAATTTGATTTATTTTTTTTTAATTAAAAAAGCTTTTAATCTCCTCTTAAATTGCAACTTGCACTACAGTTGCATAGAATTAGCCATATGATAAATG
This sequence comes from Hylyphantes graminicola, assembly GCA_023701765.1. Lineage (NCBI taxonomy): Eukaryota > Metazoa > Arthropoda > Arachnida > Araneae > Linyphiidae > Hylyphantes > Hylyphantes graminicola. The sequence continues at coordinate 23,246,228 of CM043113.1, read as the reverse complement.
TAGCTGACTTGCAGGTATCTATAATCCCACTTTTCAAAACGGGATCAAATATTTTTGAGGGGATTTTCAATAAATAATTTTTACAACAAAACATTCGGACCCATTTCAAAAAGTTCATTTATAGAGACCTACAAGTCAGCTACCTTTATGTGAAAAAAAAGTTTGTTAAATTATCTAATGCAGCCGGAGAATTGTGGCTTGGGGAATGTTTTTCTATTGGATTAACACAAGGTTAACATTATGGTTTAAAGACCTGCGGCTCATTCGTCCTTAAGGTCCAGATTTGCAGACTTTTATAAAAGTCAGAATGCTTGAATGCAAACAAACCCCACCACTTCAAGCAAATATTGTTTCTGGTCTGGATATAGAATAGAAACCACTTCTGACCCTAAATTTGCCACAAATTGATTTTGAAGGGTTTTCAGATAGTCTCGAAAAAATGTTTTGGACCTAAAACTTATGACTAACCAGTGTTTCTTGTTGATATGAGAAAGTCGGTATCCAAGGGTTTATACAATCAAAAGTACTTATTTTCTTAAGAGTTTTCATCAAAACGGATTTTTCCACTATATACCCTTAAAAAAATCTATTTTTTTTTACTCTTTGTAAAGTTCAGTATTGAAAATATAACAAATTAATTGCTTATAACAGCTGTTTTAGACCTTTTTTTGCATTTCCAATAATAATTTCCTTGTTTTATCATTCATAATTGCCATTCATTTTGTAAGATTATATATGTTCGCATACTATTTATAGATAAAGTCAAAGCTTAAAAAAAAGCATTTTTTAAAGTTTTTTAAGTATGTATTGTTTTTTTATAGAGATTTTAAAAAAAAATATTTGGAAAAACGTATCCCTAGTATTGCAGTTTGTTAAGTTTTACAGGTAATGCTGATTCAGATATGAACTTGTAAATCAATTATTAGCTTGTGTGTTACTCGTAAAATGTTAAGTACTTAACTTCTGTAGGACTGAAACTTTTCAAATCAATATTTTAAATGTTTTCGTAAATAACTTTATCCAATATTCAAAATTGACTAACATCAGCATAAGAGCTATAAAACTATTGAATATTTGTAAAGTTAAATTAAAATATGACTTACTGAAAATATAGTACTTAAAAGTGAATTTGTATGAATGAGATTCTTTTTATGAACACTCAAACTCGCTTCTAATAGAATAAAGCACAACAAATAGATCATGTTATTTGATAAAAACTTGCATCTTATCGCATTTGAGTTATGGGTACTGCTGTTGTGTTTGTGACCTAAAACATGTGTAATGAAAACAATTGCCAGAATCCATTTTAAAAAATTAAAATTGTCCAATAATTTTGTGTACTTTTGCTGTTCTACGGTTTCTCAAATTATGTTGGATTAACACAATCAAATGCAAATTTCTAGTATGCATTATCCATTTACAGGTGTTATTGATATTTTGATCGTTTCGTTTTTTAAGAAAAAAATTTCTATCCGATGAGATATAAAAATTTTGGCCATTGTTTTTATTTAAAGCATATTTTTCTATGAATTGTTATAAACTAGGAATTATGTTTGTAATTTTCAAAGGTGCATTTCAGACAACTTCAAAATATGTAATATTTATTAAATTTCAGCCAACAAAATTCAATTTACTTGTTATAATAAATTATATATTTTTATTATATATTTACATTGTATGTTAGTAAAAATTTTATAAAAAATAAAGTATAAATATTTTTTACAATTTATTAAGCTTGTAAAAAATATTTCTTAAATATAAACTTTTTGTTAAAATTTAAATATATTGTACAAGCATGTAACAAGCTTATTTTACATACTTATTAATAAAATAAAGTGCAATAAAAATGTCATATATTTTCTGAATAAAAGTTATTCTAGAAGTATGGCAGCGTTTTTCTTTAAAACATAAAAATTTTTAATCTAAGTGATAAGTGAAAACAGTTGTGATTTTAAATCTCAGTTCTACACATAACAGCTGTTTGGCGCCTAGGATTTTGTAACAAAAGTTATATTCAGATTGTTGATTTTAAGTTTATGATTCATTAAATCAGTTTCCTATAAGCTTTTTTATACATGTTTTACTTGTTATTTCAAAAAACACTCAATATAAATAAACCTTTCAGATAAGTCATATTATGACTAAGACAATTTGCAAGAAACACAATTTTTTGAAATTACTCAAAATGAAATTTTTGGCTTTTTGATTTCAAGCATTTTATTTTACATTAAAACATATCTCCAGCCGGCCCGCTGGCGCAATGGTTAACGTGTTAGCCCTTGGAGCTGGTGGGTTTGGGTTCGAGTTCCGGTCATGGCATGGATGTTTGTGTCTTTCAACTATTTATGAAACGTATTAGCGTGTTATTTACACACACCCTGCATTAATGAAACTTGAACTAATTTTAATCATTTATTTACTAATAAATTTTAATTTACTTACGCTAAAATCTCCAACATTTTTGTGCCTACACTATATGAATTTAAACTAATAATGTAAAAAAAAGACTTAATTGTTGCAAAAAACCTTAAAAAATAACTATTAATCTTAGTTATTAAAGAATAAAAAATAATAATCTCTTAAATTTTTTGAAAAAATGGTAAAGTATTAGTTAATAATATACTTTGAAGATGGCGTTACTGAAGCAGCAATATTTGGTAAGTTCCCAAATATTTTAAATATCACAACTCTGCTCAAGAATCGGACCCCGCTAGTTAAAAAATATTCGGTCAAGAGTAGTAGAATCGATTATTTAGTTTGTTTACATTACGTCCAGTCTTATTGCGCTAACCTTGGCGAAAAAGATTTGGCAAGAATTTTGCAGAACACGATAAGAAAACCCAGTCCCCCCCCATATGGCATATTGATAACGACAGAGTCGTCTTAGTCCTTATTAAGCTTTTATTAATCTCTCTATATACAAAAACTCTCTAATATATATCGAACTCTATACTCTCGAATACTATACTTCTCTTTTACATATCGAATCCATAAAGTCGTCGAATTGTTTCGCAATTTTAACTTTCCTGCAAAAGTCTTTTCTGGCGTGTTTTAGTGGTTGCGGCCGTAGTGAGGTCTACGCCCAAATCTAATGCGGCGGGCAGCCGCTCCATGCGGATTGCCGCGGAAGTTCGGAGGTAGCGGGCGTTCGGGACGTCGTGGTACATGCCCATCTATTTCGGCCATGGTATGGCGAACGACAGGCGGATGGACAATTTCTCTTCTGTACTGTCCTTGAGGTTGTATTTGCCCTATTATGATCGGGCTGGCAGCGACATCATGGAGATGACCGAGGATATTCGGAGGTAGCGGGCGTTCGGGACGTCGTGGTACATGCCCATCTATTTCGGCCATGGTATGGCGAACGACAGGCGGATGGACAATTTCTCTTCTGTACTGTCCTTGAGGTTGTATTTGCCCTATTATGATCGGGCTGGCAGCGACATCATGGAGATGACCGAGGATATTCGGAGGTAGCGGGCGTTCGGGACGTCGTGGTACATGCCCATCTATTTCGGCTCTGGTATGGCGAACGACAGGAGGATGAACAATTTCTTCTCTGTACTGTCCTTGAGGTTGGATTTGCCCTATTATGATCGGGCTGGCAGCGACATCATGGAGATGACCGAGGATATTCGGAGGTAGCGGGCGTTCGGGACGTCGTGGTACATGCCCATCTATTTCGGCTCTGGTATGGCGAACGACAGGCGGATGAACAATTTCTTCTCTGTACTGTCCTTGAGGTTGGATTTGCCCTATTATGATCGGGCTGGCAGCGACATCATGGAGATGACCGAGGATATTCGGTGGTAGCGGGTGTTCGGTACGTCGTAGTACATGCCCATCTATTTCGGCTCTGGTATTTCGAACAACAGGTGGATTAACGATTTCTTCTCGGTCCTGTGTTTGAGGTTGGATTTGTGCCGCCACCTCCGATTCTACATCAACTTCCAAAACGTCTCGGGCCTGTTGGTCTTGGGCGAGTGGAATCGTTGGGCTGTTTTCTCTCTCAGGGTCAATTTCTACTGAACTTCCATTATTATTCTCGATATCGGAACTGGTTCCACTTTCTATGTTTGATTCTTCATGGACTTGTGCTGTTCTCCTGTCTTCTTTCTGTGGATGGGCCTCAACTCCCGTTTGTCTTAAATGTCCTGCAATTGTTCCGGATACATCATTTGAGTGATTGATTGTCGCTGGGAAAGAAACTAATTTTATATTTCCGTTGATTGTTAAATGTATACTGTGCGACATTGTATAAATCTGAAAGTGTAAACTTAAAACCTGGTAATTTTAAAAATCTTTCAATTTCTCCCAATTTCGAAAAAGTTGTATCGAATTTCGTTGGGGGGCACGAGAGCCCGAGCCGCACGTATTTACGAAAATCCTACAAAACGCACCAATGAGAATAATACTTTTGACTTTTCCAATGGCTATGTCCTGACGGCGACAATTAAACAAAAATCTCACGTGATGTTAATAAATTTTGAAGGGGCTCCAGTGCAAACCGAATCCAAGCATTCATTGGTCAATGATCACGTGATCTTTTTGAAGGTTTACCAGAGGATATTTTATGTTTGGCGATGGATTTGGTTTGATCTGTATTTTGGCGCTGAAATCGTTTTGATTGATTTGGATTACTGACCATGTTGTTTTAGGGGTAAGTTAAAATACTTTATTACAAATAAAAATGAAAATAATTAGCATGAGTTGCATGAATGATGAGATCTGTTATTATTTTATTCAAATCTCTAATATATAGGAAGAAATCTATAGTATTTACTAGGGATATATATATGATTTATTACCCGACCCGAACCTCGAGGTTCATCCGGGTTGCATCTAAATTTCAATCAGTACAAATCATTAAATCCCAAAAAATTACAGATTGTAAAGTATCACAGAGAACAGTGGCACAATTCCAAGATTAAAATATGCAAGACAAATTATAAAATGCATAGTAAAGGTATAAAATCACAAGTTTATAGTTTAAGTTTAAAAAGTTAATCGAATATACAAATTAATCGAATACAACAAACAAGTGAAATCTAAAATGAACAGGTGGAAATCGGGATGGATCCCTTTACAAATATACAAGTTCATAATGTCAGTTAATATAATTACACATTGAATTTTTAATAATAGTTTTGACCTCGTCAGACATATCAGCATTTGAAATAATTTCTGATAAATTTTTATTTGTCTTAAGCTTATTTCTAAATTGTTCATCATTTATAGTAGTTTTTTATATTGTTTGCTGTTGTGTATCAGTATTTACTAGGGATGCATCGAATATTCGGTTACTATTAGATCTCAAGCAAAGAGCGTTCAGAAAACAAGATTTTCGAGATGTACTGAAATTGAGATTTTTATGCATATACCTACTAAATATCCGTCTTCTTTCCAGGTACCGAGTTATCTTTAATGTCAGGAACTAAGGGACTACTTTCCTATGCAGCCGTGCTTTCCTCCTGAAGAGCCCCTTCTCATAAGTACCGGGCTAGTATGGTAAATACGAAATAGTTAAATTTAATTGTGAAGCTGTGACTAAATTTAGACCAAGTTCACAGCATACAAATTTTTATTTTAAAAAATCACTGCAACTGGTTCAGTTTAATTTACTTATTTAATGCACCATAATTTTTTTAATACTATTGCTAAGTTTTTCCCCTCTTAAAAGTAAATATTTACATACTTATTTTCTTAATATACCTATCCCAATCAACTTATGATACATATATTTAAAATGCAACAAGGTGAATGCTGCTCTAGCTTACATAACTAATAGTTTCTTATAAACCATTGCTCACTTATCGACACCAATTAAGTAGTTAATAGAGTGGACGAGAAAATTATTAAAATTGAGCTTCCAAATTAAATAGTTTAAAATGGCCTAATTTTTATATTCCCATACACTGATACACAACAGCTTTTAAATTCTGTTCTAAAGTTATGTAAATGGTTAACCCTCTAATGCATACTGTGGCCATATGGCAACAAGTAACACAATCCACTTTATTATATTGAAGTAGAGCTCCCCCTCGACAAATCTGTGTTTTTTTTCTTCAATTACATTCCATTTTGAAGTTTTAGTTACTAACTAATAACCCTCAAAGATGACAGTAGTAAAAGCGTATTCAAAATTAAAGAGTGAAGTTTTCTGTTGTGAAATTATGTCTTTGTGCCAAGTAGGGATGCACCGAATACCAAATTGGGCCGAATAACAAATATTCGGCCGAAGTCTTTACCAAATGTTCGGCCTACCTTAACCAATTTTTATTTTTGTTAGATCTAATCAAGTTGTATTCATTATTCGCCAATTTTTATTCAACATAAACATATAAGTACACAATCTCCCAATAATTTTAATACAATATAGCTATTAAATTTTTAATTAAAGCAACACACGATAAAATAGTACAAGCATTTTAGAAAGTGTTTGAAACTTGGTAAAATCACAACACGAAAACAGTACTAGGAAAACAAAAACAGAAGTAGTAGGTGGATCCGATGAAGAATGAAAATTAGTAATAAAATCATGAGTCGCCCAGTTGGCATAGTGGTTTCGATCCTCACTTGCCAAGCAAGTGGACTCGGGTTCGAATCCCAAGTAAGACATGGATATTTGTGTTGTCCTGACTACATGGGGAGAACGTGGTCGTTAAATCTGTGGGTCGGAAAGTCCTGTGGTAAGTCATTGTGCAGTTTACCACGGGTACAGGTCCCTGGAGACTATTTCTCTTCCCTTCAGGGACATGTCTAAGTTGTGGAGGTGGCGATAGATGGCAGCATCTGTGGGATTCCTGCCATGTAGTCTCTACGTGGGCATCTCTCCTCAGGAACTGCTCCCCTTCGCCTTAATCCTTGCCCGCTTCACGGGAACAGCTTGGATTACCCAAGTGGCATTAGTTACAACAACAACACAAAATCATGGCTTACAATATTGCTATACAATTACGAAATAAACTTTTTTTTACCTTTTAGGGCAAAATTACAATTGTGTATAGCAATTATTGTATTTTTTTTTAAAGCCCACCCACTATTACTGTTCCCCTAAAGAGACATGTTATTTAATGCAACTTGAGTAAAGTTAGATTTACTATTATAATTAATAAAAGCTTAGGAATTTGAGTCCATCAAAATAGAAAACAAGTCCTGATTGGAAATTGTTCGATGTTTTAGAAGATAACAGGAAGAAATTTGAAAAAATTTTAATTTTACTATTCGACTGAATAGTAAAGCTATTCGACCAAACCGAAAATTCGGCTAAAGTGGCCGAATACCGAATAGTAACCGAATATTCGGTCTATCCCATATCAAAGTATAATAACATTAGAAATAAATACAAAGAAATTGTTATGAAAAAATAATTATAGTTCAAGGGGGGAATTTTAAAATATATTTAGTATTTTTCTCTAGTCATCATTCTTATCAAAATTATAATTTTGTAGTTGGTTTTTGCTGTATATCAAAAACTTAAGATATTGAAATTATATATATGCCAATGCAGTTAATTTTTTTCAGTATTTTTCCCATAATGTACGAGTATTAAAGATAGAAATATATTTTTTCGGGATGGGAAAAAAAATCGTGCATCACAGGGTTAATAAAAAACAGCTCTATATGAGGTTAAACTAATTAAACCAAAGATAATATAATTAAAATTTTATAAATTGAAAGATTGATATTTTTATATGGGAAAATTTTTTTCTCATGTCTTAAACAATTTAAAGAAAGGAATATTTGTTGCATTTAATTATTAATGACCCTATGCATACTTTTCTTCTAAAACTTGCAAACTTTTCCAGTGTTTATTCTATAAATGAGTTTGCTAGGATATGAGGTTTCCATGAAAATATACTCCAGCAAACACATTTGAATTATTGTGTTTGAAAGGTTCTTTGTTTACACTAAAAATCTTTTCTTTCCAGGTACTGAAATACTAAAGCCGGTTTGTCTTCAGAATCTTTGTGGGCTTAACTTCCAGGTGGCTTCACTTCATCTCCCCCCCCCCTCCCCCAATACTTGGGATGGTAGTGGTCTCAGCAAGAATTAATGCTTGGAATCTGGGTACTCATTTCATCATTTAAACAAAGACTGTTTAATTATAATTTTGATAACTTTTTTGTAAAAGTCTTAAGTAAATTCAATAAAGAAAAATTATCGTTTAATCCTGTATGTTCTTTTTCAATAAATTTCAATCTGACAAATACAGAATTTCATGTGTGTGTGTGTGGTTGTTGTTGTTTTTACAAATGTTTACGAGAGAGAAGAGAAACTGTCATGTTATATTTTATTTTTTAAATCTATTTTGTAAAAATATATATTGTAACTTTTATGGCAAAAAAATATAGGCACTTACAAACAGAAATTATTTTTTAAAATCTATTTTGTAAATACCTATTGTAACTTATGGCAAAAAAAATTAACACTCTGCAAAAGTTAGTACAATTTAGCATTGCCCTAAATGATTTTTAAAACAAAGTATTCAATAATCTGTTCTTAAACTTTAAAAATTAAATGTTAAATAATTAAAAATTGATTTTTACAATTTTCAGTATGTTATGATATTGTTGAATTGTTTTATCTTTATTTTCTAATATTCTTTCTACAACTTAAATAACTTACTATATAAGCTATATAAAAGTTGCACAAATTATATAATTTCTTTAAAATATCAAATAATAATTTTGTGTGCATATTATTTTTCATTGCAGTAATATCTATTTGTTACTACTTTTTATAACTTTCAGAAGTTATTGAAATATTTTAAAAAGAATATTAGAAAACAATAAAGACAAAAACAATTCAGAAATACTAGGGGGATCAATTTTCATATAAAAATTTGATATTGCAGAATATTGAGAAAAATATTGTCCAATGTCATAAAACGACGTTGTGGCAATATTTCCGAGGGGGTCCATTTTTACATAGGCCAATATTGTACAATGTCATAAATCAACATATTGACAATATTACCAAGACAGTCCATTTTTACATTGTACAATATTGATCAGTATTTTTTTCACATTGGCCAATATTTCTGTGATACCTGGGATACACAAAACCCTAATCCGTTTGATAGTATTTTTTTACTTTGCAATTTTCAATATTGTACGAAAATAAGAAAAAAATTGCAGTAGTTCCTCACATTTTTTCTAATCAATTAGTTTGTCAAATAAACATTATTCTATTACTTTTTTTTGTCTTGCTTTGTTTTATAATTACTTGATACTTTAATTTCACTAACATTAAATATTTAAAAATAACTATATGATAATAGATTTCTTCAATGAAATAAATTACTGAAGCTTTAATGCTCTGAGGGATACAGACATATAAAAGTTTGGAGTTTTATAATTATATGCTATGGGAATATAATTTTTAAAAAATTAATATCTCAACCAGTGAGAAAGAGGTTTACATTTCAGCCAATTGCCTATGCCTCAGGCCAATCCAACAGAATTAATGCTTTGGTGTTGAAAGGCTAACGTCTGTTAAAGTACTGCTTTGTTATGCAAGCATTTTTCACTGGGTATGAAAATTATAATGTCAACAAAATCGAACTTTATTAAGTCTCCACTAAACAAAAGCTACTGAACCCCTTGGAAACAAAAGTTATCAGGGTTTCAATTTTTAAACTTAAATGTTTTCTGATTACTTACCAATGCAGTTGCATTAATTAATTATAGCGGGGCCGGAAAATTTTTAAAGATAGCTGTAAATAAAAAAAAAGTTGACCCTTCTCCGCCCTAAAAATAAACGAAAAATGGTGTTTTTAGAGTACTTGCAATGGTGTTAATTTTTTTTTGTTTTTGAAACTTCAGTAGAAATAAAGTTTAGACTAGGCAAATAACATTTTTTTAGTAGTTTTCTGGATACTGTTTATCAATGAGAAAAGAAATTCTGTTTTTAGCAAATTCATATAGAAAGATAGACACCTTTTTATTATTATACCTGTCCATTAAGTCTGCATCATCAATAAGTTAGCCAATATGAATAATGATGCAGGCCACAGTAATTACAAAACATAATTTAGAAAAGTTTCACTTAGCGCATTTATTTCATAATTAACTTATTCAGTTAAATTTGAAAAACATCCATTTTTTACATTTAGTGTGGATGGAAATTTATATATATATATATATATATTAAAGACCTCAAAACTTAAGCATGAACATTCACGCCATATCCACCCGAGCTTCAATTCCAAATCGCTGTGGAAAACAAGCGGTTAGACAGGTTAGAGCAGTAGGATATCATTAGCACGTGGTTCGAGAGTAGTAGGATAACAAACCGCGTGACATCACATGAATGTTTCCCATTTGAATATTCCAACCACCCCATCCCCCTCTTTCAAATATATAATTTAATCATGCCCCCCCCCCCCCCTAAATAATCTGTCTGCCCCAAAAGAATCGCTAAATGCAAAAACGAGCCAAGCGACATTAAAAAAAGTTTTAAGGAAATATAAAAACGATTGGCTTAACCATTATTTTATATATACATATATGTATTTAAAAATTGTGGTTGTAGTGTCCATGAATACGTTTCTTGAAATCTTTAGGCAGAATTGTCTTTTTTAAAATATCAAATCTTGCTAAGAGGTTAGCCATGAGCGAATTAAATTGTATCTGGATTTATCCCCCCCCCCCCCCCTCTCTCCCAGGTTAAGCCATGAAATGGTCCCCGTACATCAGCATAGAAAGTATAATGGGCCAAAAAAAAATCCTATTGAGTGTACCCGGCGTTTCTTTGAATATCCTAAGAGCAATGTCTATTAAGTCTGCACAACTGAAGATGATTTTTTTTTACCTTGGTATAAGAGACTTTTATTGATGCATTAGAAAGGTACCAGGTTCGAGTCCGGGCATCTCCAAAATATAGCTGTCGACCTATAAACGGCCCGTGCAGCCAAACATGTCCGACGAATAATACCCCGTGTAAGGGAGTGGTGCACTGCACTTAAAATATCATTCAAAGTCCTAACGCTGCGTATGATGTCACTAACGGTTGCGTTGGGTGCCTATTCAGGTGTTGGCTCGTCACATGACTGTGGTTCTAAAATACGACACCCGTCGCCAATAGCCCTCGTGTAGCTGTAGTGCGATGATAATTCAAACCAAACCAAATTGATGAAATGGGAGCTGTAAAATCGTTAAATGAAAAAGGCCACATATTATAATCGAAAGGCCTGGGGCGAATTTCTCTTTCTCATTGAGCTAAAAAAATACAAAATTATAAAAACATTAAACTACATTTTGAAAATAAGTTTTAACTTTCTTGGATACGTTGGCCCTCTCATTTGAAATTTCCACTAATACATTTGAAAAGTTTTCAATATTTTCACAATTATTCTAATATTTATAACGCTTATTTTAAAGAGCGTATGGCAACACTGTTATAAATAAACAACTAAGAATGCCAAAAAAAAAAAAAAGAAATAGCTAATTAAACAATTTAGCGCCAAATATGGCAAACCAAACACTTGGTCATGATTTTAGTCACGTGACCACTCAAACCGAATCTACCAATGAATGCTCGGATTTGGTTTGATCTGGAGAATCTCGTATAAATTTCGCCTGCATCCCCATACAATTTGTATTGGCGTGCGCGCGCATGAAGGATGAAACAACCGCAATTCATACACCGTGCGTCAATGAAAACCTTGACGCACGGTAACTGCACCTCAATTGTGACGCACGGTGTTTTAGCTTTTCCGATTCGGTGCGTCTTGCGCTATGGTAACTTCTGAGAGAAAAACCGAATTTATCATTGGAAATTTTCAAATGATCAAATCGAAAGACAAAAAAGCAATTAAAAATTCCACTCTCCCCAAGTAACCCTGAAAAAGCCATGTTAATTTAAATATCCTTCAATATTTCTTCGTTAAATATCCTTATCTCCAATACTTTTAGCTTATGCGTTAATTTAAAATCTAACTGAACCTACTGGCCCCATGAAGCTATTTACGAATCTAACATTTATATTATAATGTATTTAAATTTTAACTAAAATGATATTTTTTTATTTAACTCTTAATATAAATGTATTATGCGCAATCTCTCTGGCTAAGTGGTCAGCTCTTCTTGATCTTTTTACGTAGACCCATGTATGTTATAAACCAACAATTTTATTTGTTACACTGAGCTTTAATATTACTAACCAAATTAATGTTTTCGTATCAATGTTGAAATCAATGTCACGCGTTAAAGCAAGCGATTTTCATCATATTCCACTTTTCTTGCACAACACCGGCATTGGGCAGACCAAACAGATCCCCCAGGCGCATGCGTTTGAAAAAAAAACACCTGCGGATTTGCGAAAAAACCGTTCGCTATTGCCTCGTTTGGCGATCGCCAAGTTTTTGTTGTGGACATAGCAATTGAAAAATAACAATTATTTTTATCTGTCAATAATAAATTTTATAATCTTAAAAAATTTTCAGAACATTTGTGGCAAGTTGTAATTGATAAACATGATTTTTAAGATGACCGTCTCTCATTAGGACTGCCTTGTCTGGCGAGCAAATATCACAACAACTACGCAATTCATTAGGACCTTATCGTGTAGCATTGCCTTCAAAATCACTGTTTTTGATCAAATCGATTATTTTGAATTCCTAGTACGTATCATTTATACTTTGCATGTTTGTTTGTTTTTATAAAATTCTTATCTTTTCATTAAATAAGTTTCCAATTAATCATTTAATTGTAGATATCATTACTGAGCCCGGTTTCTAAACAAATTATGTGTTGGTAGTTTATTTCCTTTAAGGGGGTTCAATACCCAAAAATCGGTGAAAAAATCAAAACAAAAATTATTGCCTTAAAATACTATTACAACCTTTCTGAACCCCCTTAAGTTGTTTGTTTATATTTTAACAAAAGTTGAATTTTTGTAATTACAAATAATGTTTACTTTTACTGTATATTTGACATGGAAACATTTATTTTTTTGGGTGCAAGATACAATTTTTAAATTTCATTTGACTTTTTACAAATTTAAGTTGTAAAGTCTAAAAGTTTTCCTTATTTTTTTAAAAGCTACAACCATCAACTAAAATAAGGCTAAATGAAAATACCAAAAATATTTTAATACTATAAATCTTTTCATCTGAATATCTAATTAAAATTTATTAAATCGCTGCAGATTTAATGCTACCATTTCCTTAAAATTTAACTTTATTTGATGTTTGTTTTTTGTTAGTTGAGGTATTCGAAGATGTGGCCACTCGAAGGATCACTTCTTCATAGAATTGGGTCGTTCTTCAGTTATTGGAGCTGGTGAGATCTATAAATGGCCACTGAAGGAACCCTCATAGGGCTCAAAATATTCATGAAACTGTTTTGAAGTGAATAAGTAATGCTTTTTTTGCTTGTTTCCAAATTTAAAATTGATGCTTTATTAAAAAATTGTATGTAAAAATACTTTTTAGAAGCTAGAGGAAAACTGTTTTCATGTATATTTAAAGGTCTTGATGACATGTTAGCATGTGTTTAATGGCTCCATAACAATTTGGAAAGCAGATCTAGCTTACAAAAGAATGTTTTTTTTTTTAAAAATAATTATTGTTTTGAATATTTCATGATATCCTAAACCATTCTATGAAGAATTACATTATATCTACTTTTCATCTTATTGCTTATTGTTAACATAGAATTGTATCAATTAAACTAGTTAAACACCTTACTTATACTTTTCTCTAATTGTATTAGAAAATGTTCAGTGGTGTTTTTAGATGGCATATTCAAGTTAAAAATTACCCTGTTAAAAAAAATACCAATTGTAAGCATGCAATGAAATAAAAATGAAGGTAGAAATTGATATATAATACGTCTAACAAACAGTTCCTGAAAATTCCCCTCGACCCTTTGATCTTCCAACGCTCTTTCAGGGTACTCATTTCATGGCCTTTGTATCACACAAAAATTCCTAAAAATTAACTTATACTTAAAATAAGCAGTGGTAGAATGCTGATTTACTGCACAATCAGAAGAAATTAGAATTTTTATGATAGCCAAAAATCTACGAAATTTCGTGTAGTGTCAGTCACATCAGAAATTTTTATTATTTTTTGGTTAAATATTAAATTTAAAAAATATTTACTGATTGCTAAAAATACTTTATGCTCAGGGGTATACTACAATATTTTCTTTTAATAAATAAAAAATAATTATGAACTATGCAAACGAAATTGGTTAAATCGTTCTGATGTAGTGTCAGTCACGTTGTGGAAATGTCCATGGGTTCTAATGGAAGTTTCCGCATGTTTTGATAACCGTTATATTTTTGACAAAATAATTAGGTCACGGCAACAAGTAAGGATATGACATCACCAAGTAAACAAAAACCAACCGAGAAAAATCATTATAGTGACTTGTAAATTCCATCATCAACACTAGCAACCAAAGCAATCAACATCCGTTATTTACTTACACTTACTGAATGCATTCTTCCGTTGATAAGCAGTAGTAAGTCATGCTAAAAATAGCATCAATGGATAAATAGGGGAATGAAAAATGCCTAATTTAAACATCGTCACTTTTGGAGACAACCCCCATTAATTAATATCTACTCGACTTATTTTATTAGTGATCCAACTACAATTTTTCGAGGAAGATTAGTTGGTTAAACTAAAGAAACGCTAGTCCGCTATCATAAATTATAGTTTTAGCGAGTTCGGAAAGTACTCTAATCGCTCGTTCACTTTTTCCATTGCTGGAAGGATTATAAGGAACAGTCTTCTCAGAACTTCTAGTTTAAATGCCTTTCAAAATATATATTTACTATTTTTTTTTTATGAATATATATTATTAATTTTAATGTTCACTCTCGCCATCACCATCAGGAGTTATAATACTTTTTATCTGCTTACTTGCACCATCAGGATGTGAATTATATGGCAATAATGTTTCTCAATACACTTATTTGTGGTTTTTAAAATGTCTTGGTTTTAGTTGAAATAAGTTTAAATTTGTTCCAAAATTATTATTACTTTCCTAATATGATCCTAATATAATGTAATTGTTGGCCTAACCGTTGTCATGCAAATTACGAGGTGTTGCGTTGCCTCGCTGCAGCGCTGTCCATCATGTATGGACTATATTTGATTGGGACAGCGTTGTAGTGGGCGTTGCTGGCGTAGCACCCATTATTATATATAAGCTTTATCTTTAGTTTTTTCTTATGTGATGACTGTTTATGAAATATTCTTTGATGGTTATCATATTATTACTGTCAAATATAAGATGGAATATTATAACTTTAAATCTTTCTGCAGTGTTAATGTTTGGTGATGATATCTTTATATACTTTAAAAACGAGCTGATTTTTCTGGATCAATAAACTAAAAGTTTTTGAACTCTGGCTTATTTCATTCCACTGCGCGAATATAACCGAATATTGGTTATGGGCCTTAAGCCCACGTGGAAATAAGCTGCTCGTTTTCTTCGATGGGGGCCGCATCCGCGGTATTTCTACATCAACTTGAACTGTGTTTTATGAAAGTCAACGTCAGGTAAACATGGAGTCTCATTGCGACTGCATTGAGAGATTGAACGGCCAGAATTGATCGACTTGGCGGGATGACGCCAAAGTTCTACTGATGGAACGTGGTCTCTGGGGATTTGTATCCGGGACCGAACCAGCCTTGGTAGAGTCTGCCACAGCTAAGGAGAAGCTAGACTTCAATCTTCAAAAAGACTGTGCATTTTCAACGATATATTTGTCTGTGGAGCCTAATCTTCGGATCCTTATCTCTTCGACTACGGACGGAAAAGAAGCCTGGCTGAAACTGAAAGATCATTTCGAGCCGCACTCAAGGGCTCGAGTCATCAACCTACTAGATACATTCTTCTTGTGCAAATTTCAACCCGGTGAAGACATCGGATTATTTGCAGCGCGACTTCAAAAGATTGTGATGGAATTGAAGGATGTTGGACATCCACTTGACGATTCGTATCAAGGATTTCAACTCATCAGGTACTTACCTTCTAACTTTCAAAATATTGTGCAATCTATTTATCGTTGGGAAGATAAAAACTTTAAGTTCGATAAAATATTATCGGACTTGCTTACGGAAGAAAGTCGACTTAATCAATGTGAAAATGATCTTGAAAATAATACTAGTGCTATTAGTGTTTATAATTCAGTGACTAAAAATGTAAATAATAAATCTAAGTCTAAACCAACTCAAAAGACTTGTTTTCGATGTCATAAACGTGGTCACGTAATGGCCGATTGTAAAATTATAAAAGCAAAGTTTAATGATGACTATAAGAAACCGGTTAATAACTTTTGCAAACTTAATAATTCTTTTCACCTTGAGGCATCAGTTAGTCACGTTAGTGAACCTTCGCACAACGAGTCATGGGTCTTTGACACTGCGGCCTCGTCGCATTTTTGCAACAATCTCGATCTTTTTTGTGATTACGAACCGTTAAAGGATGTTAAAATGTCTTTAGCTATAGGTGACATAGATAGTCCCGTTGAATGTGTTGGGACAGTCCAGTTCTATGTCACGCTTAACAATAAAACCCAAACTGTAACCCTTAATAATGTAATGTATTCCCCAAAGCTTAGAAGAAATTTAATTTCTGGGTCTGTTGTGGAAAAGGCAGGTGGTTCTTTTATAGGGGAAAATGGAAAACTGGGTTTATAATAAAATTGGTGAAAAGCTGTTTTTTGCAAAACGTTTTAATGGTTTATATTATTTCAGACCGCATGGGTATGTAACCAGTAAGGACCCACAGGCATCTAGTGAAAATGCTTATAAGTGTTCAACTAAAAGTGTTAATAAAAGCGATCTTAATCCTTGGCATAAAAGATTCTGTCATATTAATAATGACTACATCACTCATACTAGTAAGAATTCAAGTGTAAATGGTTTACCAGATTTAAAGAATTCTTGTAGTGATGAGTGCGTTAATTGCAAATTGGCAAAGTCGAAAAGAGTTTCATTTAAGGCTATTTCTAAGATAAGGTTAGCCAAACCACTTGAACTATTGCATATGGATGTCTGTGGTCTTCTTCCGGTTACCTCCTATGACGGTAAAAGGTATTTTCTGTCAATAACTGACGACTTTTCCCGGAAAGTTGTAACTTATCCTATGAAAAATAAGTCTGATGTTTATGATATTTTCACTAGATTTCTTACGAGGGCAGAACAGTTTCTAAACTTAAAATTGCTAAGTGTTAGAACTGATAATGGACTTGAATTCTGCCACAATGAATTTAATAACTTCCTGGAAAAACAAGGCATAAAAGCCGAAAGAACGAACGTATATTCTCCTGAACAGAATGGGGTATGTGAGCGTTTTAACCGTACAGCGCTGGACAACGTGAAAAGTATGTTAAATGATAGTAATCTTGACCAAAAGTTTTGGACAGAAGCTTTAATGTGCTTCACCTACGCGTGGACAGAGTGTGTCATAAAACAAAAGATAAAACCCCGTTCGAACTCTATTCTGGTAGAAAACCTAGCGTGTCCCATTTAAAGGCTTTTTGGCAGTTTAGCTTACGTCGATGTTCCTAAAGCACTGCAGAGAAAGTTAGACATGAGATCTAAAGTGGGAATAATGATGGGATATGCCCAAAACACTAAGGGATATCGTATTTGGTTGCAAGACGAATATAAGATTATTGAAACTATTAACGTTAAGTTTAATGAAAATATTAGTGGTGTGGAAGCTGTCCTGGGCCAAAAAGTCAATACTCCTAAAAACTACGTTTCTTTTAAAAGCTACTCCTCTGCAAGTGAATCGGATGCCGAAAAGGTTACCCAAAATCAAACGCCATGTGAAGAAATACCATGGGTTCGATGTGTACGTAGGAAGGCCGATAAAACTGAAAATTATATTTACTATAGTATTGATGGGACGAGAACTCGTTTTAAGTCATACAATGACATAGAAAAATATTGTAGTTCTAGGAACATTAATTTTAAGAAAGAACTGTTTAATTTTAGTAGTAAGAATAGCTCGTCAGGGAAAATCACATCCGACCAAACTGTTGTCGAAACACCGGACGATAGCTCTGATTCGAATAATGACTCTAGCCCTGAAGCGAATCACGTAGAAATAAAAATACCTAAAAATTACAAAGAAACTTTAACGTCTTCTGAATCCTTTAAATGACAAAAGGCCATGGAGGAAGAGTTACAGGTAATGAAAGACCGAGAAGTTTGGAGTATAGTCCCCCCTCCCAAAAATAAAAAGGTTCTTGGATCTAAGTGGGTATATACTGTCAAGAGAAACGAAAATAACGAAATTGTTAGGTATAAAGCACGTCTAGTTGCACAGGGCTTTAGCAAAAGAAAATTTGAATCCTATGACGAAGTATTTAGCCCGGTGGTTAATTTTTCTGTTATAAGATTGTTTTTTGCTATTCTAGTATGTATGTGTAATTGGTTGCATTGTCAATTGGACATAAAGTGTGCTTATTTGTATGCTCCGCTAACAGAGGAGGTATTTATGAACCAGCCTCAAGGTTTCTCTGATCCTGAAAGAAAAGACTGTTTGTCGTCTAAATAAGGCTATTTACGGCTTGCACCAAAGCGGCCGTGAGTGGTTTTTTGAGTTTTACCGTGTATTGGAATCTTTGTGTTTTAAACGTTTAAATTGGTGTAATTGTGCCTATATATTAGATAATGATATAATATTACTTGTATATGTTGGTGATGTAATAATCTTCAGTAAAAATCAAACTAAACTTGATTTTGTGATATCTCTTATAAATAGTAAATTTGATGTAAAAATGTTAGGTAAAACTAAGACTTTTAGGCGTAGATTTTGTTCAAGAACATGGGAAATTGTATATTCATCAACAATAATACATTGAAAAGGTGTTAGAAAGATTTTCTGAATATAATTGTCCAATTTCGTCTCTACCCATTCCAAAAGGTGTGGTTTTATCTAAAAGAGACTGCCCTTCAACTGAGGACGAAATTCTGGAAATGAATCGTTTACCTTACCAAAGTATTATTGGTTGTTTATCATATGTTTCAAATCGTACCAGACCTGACATTGCATATGCCGTGAATTTATTATCCCAATTTCAGGAAAATCCTGGACTAGTTCACTGGAACACTTTATTAAAACTTTTGGGATATTTAAGTTACACTAAAAATTTAAAGTTGGATTTATCTGGTGTGTCAAATTTAGATATTAACTGTTTCAGCGACTCGGACTTTGCAGCAAACAGTGACGACAGGGTTTCCATTGGTGGAATAATTCTGTTACTAGATAGAGCTCCAATTTTCTGGAGAGTTTTCAAACAAAAATGCGTAGCGTTATCCACCATGGAAGCCGAATATGTCACGATGACTGAAGCATCAAAAGAGTTGATGTGGTTTAAAAATATGATTGAAGAGTGTTATAACTTGGGTTTGCAGCAATTATCTTTAAAGAATTGTTTTCTATTTTCAGACAACCAAGCTGCTATAGACTTCTCAAACTCGCCGATCAAAAATTAAAGGACTAAGCATATTGATATTCGTTATCATTTTCTTCAAAATTTAATTTTTGATAAACAGTTTAATTTATCACATGTGAGAAGCAAAAATAATTTGGCTGATATTTTCACGAAGCCTGTATCAAAAGGCAAGATTGAGAAATTCTATAATCACGTATTTGTTAAAAAATAATTTACTTTAAAATATATTTTCAATGTCTTTTTATGTATTTTAAATTTATAAGATTTTTTTGGATTTGCATGAGGGGGCCGATTGTTGGCATAACTGTTGTCATGCAAATTACGAGGTGTTGCGTTGCCTCGCTGCAGCGCTGTCCATCATGTATGGACTATATTTGATTGAGACAGCGTCGTAGTGGGCGTTGCTGACGTAGCACCCATTATTATACATAAGCCTTATCTTTAGTTTTTTCTTATGTGATGACTGTTTATGAAATATTCTTTGATGGTTATCAGATTATTACTGTCAAATATAAGATGGAATATTATAACTTTAAATCTTTCTGCAGTGTTAATGTTTGGTGATGATATCTTTATATACTTTGAAAAATGAGCTGATTTTTCTGGATCAATAAACTAAAAGTTTTTGAACTCTGGCTTATTTCATTCCACTGCGCGAATATAACGTAATAGTAATGAAAGAATATTGCAATATAGGCAAGCCCTTTTAATTATACTTAATGTTCCCTTAAGGAGCTAATATGATTTTGTTTGTTATTTATTCATACTTTTTTGCTTGATATTAATAATAATTATTTTTTAATGTCTAAGTTTTATTTGAAATAATTCTGTGGTTAGTTAAAATTTGTTTCTAAACTAATATTTGTTATTACTTTCAAATTTCTAGTTAAGAGTAATGAAAGTATCAAGATCAGGTTGAAAATCTGAAGTGGAGATTTTGTGTTTTCCATTGAAAAAAATCCAATTCTTTAAACTGAATATCTTTTTCTCCCCCACCCAGGTACCTTCCTCCCGAAGTGGATCCTCTTGTGTACAACATGTCCCACGAAGATCCAGGAGACATCTCCTACAACATGATTGGTGGGCTCGGGGAGGAGATACGAGAACTTAGAGAGGTTATTTTATAAAACTGTTTTTCATTGAATTATATTAAAACTGATTAATAATGTCTAGTTGGGTTTTTCTTATCTTGTGACTGAAAGGCAACTTTTCTAAAAATTGAAATCAGTCCACGGCTTCTGTTTAATCTGGTTAAACTTCATTGAATCCTAAGGAAGTATTAAATGGAATGAGTTAGATTCCAAAAGCTCAATCTAACTGTATTTGGTGATTCAACAAGACAGCAAAAGGGAAAAATTTTCAATAGAAAAAAAATTGATTGCTCATGCAAGTATGTTTTTAATTTTCTGTTTGTCAGAAACGGTCATATCAATCAATTGGATCATAGAATTTACTTTTAATTAAAAAAAAACAGCATTGTTTGATGTCAAAACTAGGCTAATCTGACAGTCAGGTGAAGGGTTTATTCCTCAGAGTGTTAAACAAAAGTTCTTGCACCTAAATAAAAAACCAAAGAACTGTAGCTACTGTATAGCATTGAAGTTTCTCTTTCTACTAATGTGTCCAGGTGATTGAGCTGCCCCTGTTAAATCCTGAGCTGTTCCAGCGCGTGGGCATCGCCCCTCGGCTGCCAACTCCCTGGGACAGGGATGACCCTGCTGGCCAGGGCGGTCGCAAGCCAGATTGAGGAAAACTTCCTCAAGGTGAGAAGACTTAAGTTATTTTTTTAAAACACTGCTTCAAATTTCTAAAAAATGTTACGATATTTACTCGCAGTATTTCAAAAATTAACAAACTAATGAAGGGTGTTTTTCTTGTCTTATTATAGTGTAGTTTCTAATCTAATTCCAATTATTATTATTTTTTTAAAGATTTGTTTTGGAGCAATATTTTTTTTTAATACCTGATTTATAGTTATGAAGTTTTAAATATCTCTATTAATGCTACGAAATTTTTTTCAATGCGGTTATAGTGATTTGTGTCATGCACTTAAAAGATGTTTTTTATTTGATATTTTGCTAATTTCAAGTTATTTTAGGTAATTATACCTACATAATTAAAACTTTTAAATTGTTACTATGAAAAGGGGTCGTAACGTTGATATTTTTTTAATGAAATAATTAATTTAA
This sequence comes from Hylyphantes graminicola, assembly GCA_023701765.1. NCBI lineage: Eukaryota > Metazoa > Arthropoda > Arachnida > Araneae > Linyphiidae > Hylyphantes > Hylyphantes graminicola. The sequence continues at coordinate 23,224,605 of CM043113.1, read as the reverse complement.
GTTATTTGGAAATATATACAAATAATTTATACATTAGAGTAATAGAATAAATATCTATTTCTATTAATATTCATGATTGTTAAATACTTTTCGTGAACAGATCTAATGATGAAATTTATTTGCATACAAAGAATCGCAAATATTAATAGCAAAGTATAGTTGCAGAAATATTTCTTTATGGAGCTGTTTTTCTGCATTTAGCCACCACCTAGGGGGCCTTCATTACCCATTTTGAGGCTCAGATTAAAATTTAATGATCTAACTCTGAGCTCTCTGTGCATTTCTGTCTGTCAGGATGTTTCAGTACTGTAATTCTGTAACTGTTGTTTAAACTTTTCTCAGGATGTTTCATTGAACTACTTCATTTCAAAACCTAACAATACATTGAATAATGAGTTAAATATACTTTTTTGTGGATCAATTGCAATTATCCGATTGCGGTTAGGTCCAAATTGCTTCTGATAACTATAGTCCTGCTGTAATTGCTATGTGAACCAATGCATGAATCCTAAATTAAAAATAAAATTACAGGGTTGTGGTTGAATTATACTTTTTTATTTTCACATGAAATTTTGTATTTGTTTTTTTTCCATCAGCTTCGTTCAATGGAGGAAAAAAAGTAAGTCCATTGGTTAATTTAATTTTTGAACAATCAGTAACCAATTACCATCTGCCAAAAACTGTTGTCCATCTAGCCCTAGTTTTATTATAAGTTGTGCAGTTGCGGATCTGTTGCGTCATAAGTGCTTATTTTTTGGTGAAATGGATTACTTAAAAAGTGCTTAGAGGTGCTTAATTTTTATAATGAACTTTCGCTACGCACACTGTGATCTGTGACTGTTGTTTCTCTGGAATCATTGTTTAGTTGTGATGTTAACAATAGTGTGAGGGTGTCTGTGGGGGTAGTAAGTAAAGGTGTGCTGTTTTTCCTCGTCACCAGGTGGTGTCGAGCGCGATCGTGGACAAGTACATCGTGGAGAGCACCCGCCTCAGAGATGTTCAACTGCGACACCAGCCCTGCGTCATCTTCATGGACGAGATAGACGCCAGTCTCTCTCCTCTTTTTATTTTATTGTGGAGTAAAAGGTCTATCCAAAATGTAAGCCTAGAAGGCCTCCCCCGCATGTGGTTTTCTTCAAAACGGCGCAGGTGGGTTTGAACTGTTTGGATTGTTAACCTCACAACAGAACCTCAACCAGGTTAAGTTTAAAAAAGCGATGCTTTCCCCATTTCCTGGAAAACCAAGGGCTAAGAAAGGCTTTTCAAGGCTCACATAGTAAATAAAGACTATAGATTTAAAGAAAAGAACCACTCTCTGTTCATTCAATGTCATGAAATCAAAACTGAAGAGTTTAGACCTATTAGTGACAATTTTGAAAAAAAAAAAAAATATTTTCGTGTCAATGAACATGTTATGCCATCCTCTAAAGATAACAAGTGATTCCCCCTTCTCCTTAAGTTAAATATATTTTTTGTACCTTTTGTATGTACCCTTATGCAAGTGCAAAAAAAAACAAAAAAAAAAAAAAAAACACTTTAGAGCTTATTTACTCGTTTTCATCTTTTTGTAACTTAGCATGTTCTTCTGCTGTTCAATTGTGAATTGATGAAGATCTGCAGTTGATTAAATTATATTTATTTCTTTGGTATTGTTTATTTTACTAAGTTTGCTTAAAATGGTTTTCACACGATTTGCAAATGTATGTTTCATTGATTTATATTCATAATATCTATTTTAATGATCATTATTGTTGTGCATAACTAAACTATTAATTAAAGTAGGTTATAGTAGAAAAACTATTTTAACAATGTTAATTTATGTTTAAACAGCTGTTATTCTTATGCAAGATTTTTCTTTTCAAGAGTAATATATAAGAACTTAACTAGTTATGAAGATTGAATATTTAAACCAAAATTAAAGGTAATATTCAAGCCTTTTGCAGAGTCACAATATTCCTCGTAACTGAGAGCTATTCTTTCCGTTTGATGTTTTAATTAATGATTTTTGAGATACAACCTTAAAAAAAATGCAGTAAAATTTTAAAAACAGTCTTTTGAGAATATTTTCTATGCCTTAACTTTTATGCTGAAATATAATCACATGTTATTTTTTTTTTTAATCAGTAATTTCTACTTTGTTTAGAAGTAAGATGCGCTGCGAACTGTCGACTCATTTTTTATTTTTTCCTAAACTTTAACTTTTTTATATGCAAATTTGTAAAATATATTATAAATAATTACATAAAAAGTTAATTATTCTACAGCTTAATTTATTTATTCAAAGGAATTAATCGTAATCATTTTACCAGCTGGTTTCTTGTTTTGAAATGCAATAAAAAAAATTTCAGTCAGTTTAATTTTTTTGAAATCTTTACATCTTCTCAAGTCACGCCTATTTTTTCATATTATCTCAATCTTATCTACATTTCCAAAATAACTCTGGAAGGGGGGGGGCCTTTCCAGAACCCATATTATAGTCACCTTTTATTATTTTGTTAAAAAAAAAAATTCGAAAGTGAAAAAAAAATTCCATAAAGAAACACTATTTCGCTTTTCGCATTCACTATACTCGCCACCAACCAAATAAGAAATGGTAGGGATGGCAGTTTTTCAGAAAAAAAAACGTTTTTTGGTAAAAAACCGGTTCCGGTTTTCCATCCCTAAAGTGTTTCAAATGAAGGTGGCGGGAAGTATAAATCTCTGTAATACAAAAAATGTCTAACGAGACTTCTAATGTGGCTGTGTGTGTGGGGGGGGGGGGGGGGGGGGGGGGGGCGCCAGTTTTGATAAAATGACGTGTCTTGTCTATATTATTAATTTTTTTGTCGATTTTTATGAGTTGCTCTAATATTGTGCATTCGAAAACTCAGTAAAGGTCACGGTTCCACGCAATGATTAACATAAAAAATAATAGAAACTGTCTCCCCCCCATCTATCGAATACAATGTTAAACACGCGTTATCTTTGGATTACTGTACTTTTTTTAACAGCTTTATTTTTAAGGTTTTTATTTCACGCCTTTCTCTATGTAATTTCTACGTAAGTACCTGACGATATAAGTATGTTTGTAGGGAAAGCCGCATTTTTTCTCTCTTTTTACTGTTTTGTCTGAATGCTTAATGTAAATCTAAGGATGGCTGTTAAGTTCTGTTTTCATTGCATTTTAATTGCTGTTTTATATTTAAAACATTTTTTATATCAATTAGTTGATATTGTTATATAACGACATAAAAGCATACAATTTTTAAATTATTCCACATCGTTGATTTGTCTGTACGACGTCTTAAATGTAGTTGTAGATTTCAATAACATCGTTAAATAACATCATTGAAGTTTGGAACATTAAATCATTTAAATGCTTTTTTGTTCAACTTAAACTTTTAAATATGTCGCAATAAAAAGTTACGCTCCAGACACAAATTAATGTAGTCAATTAAAAAATTTGTCCACAATTAAAGTTAACAAGTGCCCGAAAATAATATATGTTTCAACCAAAAAGGCATAAAAATGGTTAACCGAAATCTTAGTTATAGTATACTTAATAAACTAACCCCTTGTAGTAGAGAAAGTGCACGTTAAATATGCTCCGAAGTCCTGACGCTGCGTACGAAGTCGCCCTTAAGGGGGAATGGGACCGCAGCACCGGGGGTCTCCAAACTCAAGTGCCTCAATGTTAATCCAATTTGAAAAAATTATTTTCTTTGCCACATTTCTCCGGCTGTATTGAATATTTTTACAAGCGGATTTTTTTATGTGATAAATGTAGCTGACTTACAGGTCTCTATCTTCCCACTTTCTGAAATTGCTTCGAATATTTTGTGTAAAATAATTTATTGAATATTAAAAAAAATATTCGTACTAATTTCAAAAAGTGAGAAGATAGAGACCTGTAAGTCAGCTACATTTATCACATAAAAAAATCCGCTTGTAAAAATATTCAATACAGCCGGAGAAATGTGGCAAAGAAAATAATTTTTTCCCATTTTATTAACATTGGGGCACTTGAGTTTGGAGACCCCCGGTTCTGCCGTCCCATTCCCCCTTAACGGTTGCTTTGGCTCCCTCTGCCTCGTCAGTTACGGCTCGTCAACGGACTACGATTTTAAATTACGACGCCCGTCGCCAATTGCTATAGCATAGCTTTAGTGCGGCGATGATTTAAATTTGAACCAAAATTATTATTATAAATTTTATCACAAAAACAATAACAAGAAAATAAACCAAACGATCGCTAAGGGAAAACATGAAATTCAAAAAGGAATATGCCCATCGTTTGACGTGGGGCCTCGCATGGCGCCAACGAGTCTGATATTATGAATTGCTTTACCCATAAACAATTCTAATCGTTTTTAAAAAAAGTCTAGATTTGCTACTGACGTAATAAATTTTTCTATTTTCTGTTTGAATCTTTTTTTTCGAATAAAGAGTGGCGCATTTACCGATGAACAACGATATAGTCGAAGTCGAAGGAAGTATAAAAAAACATAAAAATAAAGTATTGACTGATTTATTTGAAATTCGCTTTTTTTTCATCGTGTATTTTTAGTTTGCTATTTATTCATACAAGTCAAATCAGTGTAATACACGTTTGAAGTTTTTGCGCGTCTTTTTATCGTATTCTATTCTTCACGTATGTCATGAGCAAATATTGGTAAGTTTAAAATTTCTTCTCTAAAGTATCTGAAAATGAGTATGTTTGTAATTAACTTGGGCACGTTTTTTTTAATCTTTCTATTGTTTTAATCTGAATGCTTTTACATTACAAATCTAGAAATGGCTGCTCAGTCAGTTCTGTTTTCATGGTATGGTTGGTACATTATATATTCCAGCTTGTGTGCTTGTTCAGAGAACCGCTTATAAGCTTTCGTCAAGTGGGGCAGACACAGAAAGAGTTTTTACAAGCACAAGAGACACACAAAGAAAGGACAACACAAACACATAGACAAATAACTGCATTATTGACGGTCACAAACATCCATGCCTAACCGAGAGTCGAACCCGACCCCAGCAGCTCCAAAGGCTAGCATCCTAACGATTGCGCCACCGGGGCGGCCTGTTTTCATTGCATTTTAATGGATGTTTTATATTTAAAGCACTTTTTTTAATAATTAAATGCTATTTTTACGACATTGCATACAATATTTAAATTATTTTACATCGGAGATTCGCCTGTCCTGTATGACGACGAAAGTGCACTTACAAATATGAATTGCTTTGCTTCGTTGAAGTTTGAAATATTAAATCATTTAAAAAAAAAATTCAGCTTAAACTTTTAAATATGTCTTATTCCTATCCAATTTATTAGTTACCGGCCAAAACGCAACGTGCTTATTTAAAGAATGCCCGATTGTTTTGTTTTATTAAAAAGTTAATTTAATAATATTGCCCGTTTTGTTTTCTTTTTTAATTTAAAATTTCTATAAACATTCTAATTTTAAAATATATTAAAAAGAAACAAGATTTTAAATTAAAATAAAAATAAATAAATTTTACTTTGTCTCAAATGGTCACATCCCACCGCAACTAGTAATTTTTAATGGTTGTTCGGAGTTAATACAGTCAAACCCGGCTATAGTGAACCCGGGATATAGTGAACCCTTGCTTATAATGAACCTTTTTAATGGTCCCTTCCGAACCCCTATTTAACTAATGTTATTTTATATGGATATAGTGAACTACTTCGTAAATGGGAGTTCGGTTATAGTGAACTTAAATTCCCTTTCCTTATTGGTTCCGTTCTCCATATTTTAAGATGTACTATAAATGACAAGTGGCAGCGAGATAGCAATCTTTAACAATGTGTCATATTTCAACCTGTCCTTCCCATCTTATTGTGCTCAAACTGGACACCTGTTTCAAAGTAAACATACTTTTCTTCTCTCCCCCCCCCCCACACACACCCTCTGGGTTCCAGGAACCACCCTTTATTTTCGAACCATTATTCATATTCCCCATCCCACTCATACACACTTTCTTGGAAGACTATGTCTCCATACGACACAATACCCTTTCTTGACCGATTTGTCACGGCTTGTACGACAATACGCATGGTGTTGCAACTTCTCCTCCTCCCCCCTCCGGTAAATGAAACCATTCATCTTCCAAGCAACATATTCTTTCTTTTCAACTACCCCTTGAAAACTGGGGGTAAGTGGCACTGTCCAATTCATTTGCACTTCTCTGTTACTTATAAATATTAGAGTTCATAATTAATTATGAACTCTAATCGTAAACAATCCAAAATTACCAACTTCCTTCACAGAATGAAGGCATATAGAGGTAACAAATTAAATTAATTATTACTTAATAAAATGTATTTACATTCTTTTTGTACCAATAACAGGGATGCCAGTCTTCCGCTTTTTAGCGGAATTCCTCTTTTTCGTGTTTATTTTCCACCGAAAATTCCGCTTTTTGTTTTCCTTCTCCAAAAACAATTTCCGCTTCTTTTTTTAAAAAAATCCATTTTTTTTTTCAATGTTCCGAAAATAATCGGTGTTCAATTGATTTTTTTAAAATTCTAACAAACTAAAATAGCTTACGGTTTTTTCCCCTAAATTCAGCATGCCATTAGGCGTTGATCGCATTCCTGCGCCTTTTCCTCCTTACAGCAAATAATTTAGCCATCGTCAGCTACTGTAGAGAGGGTCGAAACCAGGATTCGGTTTAAGCGGTATCGCATTTGCGGTGCATTTTTTAAAACGATTGTTTACTGTTTCTTTGCACCATACTTGACTGTGGCTCTAAAGTACGACGTCCGTTCCCAATAGCCCTCGTGTAGCTCGAGTGCGACGATAATTCAAACCTAACATATGCACCGGTGAAACTAAACCTAAATTTCAATAAACTGCTAGTTAAAACAACAGTTTCTAATAAGAAATATAACATTTTCTATCAAAATAGCAAGATGAATTAAGATTAGATTACACAAGATGTCCTCAAATCTCGGCCAGCCAGTGCAATCTCCCATTAGAAGCTTTTTATTGATGAAAACTAAGCTTAAATTTTGATAAATAACTAGTTTAAATAATGGATTTTAACAATAAAGATAAAAAAATTATTAATATTTGAGGATGGATTAAGATTAGATTACATCAAGATGTCTTCAAATATTGATCAACGGCCAGTGCAATCCCCCCTTTAGAAGACGATCATTTACCGTGACCAATAATGTGTAGTCCAATAATGCTTTCTGATTTGCTTATTTCGCCGCCTAGTAATTTTCACGAAATCTGCCAATGACTTCATGTTGCATCAGAATGATTGACAGTTCTGTGGCTCTGCGTAATCGGAAGAGTATCTTTTGTAGCTTCGGTTCAGGCCAGTCGGACGACCACAATATTTTTTTTTGATCAAGTGTCCGTGAGTTGTGATCACAAGTCCAGCTTGAAAGTTAAAATTCTTTTTGTTTACGTTTGAACCTTTTTTCTACTTCAGCCTATACTGGGGCTTCTGATTGTAGGCAATTTTTAGTTGTTTTTTTTAATGGAGTGTCGGCTTATGCACTCTTTATATATGTAGATTTTATGTTGCTAATATATTTCTAGTCCTTGAATTTTTCTGGAAAAGTGCTTGAATTTTTTTTAACAAATATATCAACTATGTTAATGAGGATGTGCATTGAAACACCAAGTGTTGGGGATTTCAATCCCAAAGAGGCAATCCTAAATTTTTAGCCTTATGGAACTGCCAAGCTACCAAAACTTGATGGTAATACACCAAATAAACAGTAAATCATGTTCACAAACAGACAAAACTGATGACGATGACCCCCTCCCTCCTAAATAACATTAATAAAAGTAAAGTTACTTATTTTAACGTGTTTATAAGTAAATTAAAAGTACATTTTGTAGTATAGTATATAATTATTACATTAACATTTGTCGTGTCGTGATAATTGCTAAAATTCCAATTTTATCGGTCACGCTTAGTTCAGCTTTTTTGGTTATCCAAACCAAGCATTTGGTTTGGATTTCAGCTTTTTTGTTCAAGAAGCACTAACATCCCTGCAATAATTATTTTGAGAAAATTTCAAAATTTAATTAATATTTTTTAAAAATGTTATTCTATTAATTCAAGGTATTCATCTTATAAAAGCGTATAAATATATAACGATATATAAATATATCGTATAATACTTTATTCCAAAAAAATTGGATATAGTGAACCAAATGTTGGTTCCGTAGAGGGTTCACTATAGCGGGGTTCGACTGTAATACGTGCCAATAATTTTTTCTTCTAATTTCGACTGATCCTCTTATGCCACTTCGCGATTTGGCCGGCCAATTCACGAAGTGGCCGAATTCGGGCTGTGACCGTAACATTTACACTAATATCTTTTTTAAAAAATTGTCCAATTAGTTTTGTAATTGTAGTATATTTTTAACATTTAAATTTTTAAGATTTTATAAATGTTCAATTTATCTTTGCACTTACCTCATCTATATACATAAAAGGAGACTTCTGTTTGTCTGTCTGTTTGTTTCTATAGGACCACGCAACAGATTGTCATGAAATTTGGCACAAAAATTCATCTCATCTCCAGAACAAACATAGGCTAAGAATTTTTCGAATCGCACCATTCCTTCTATCGTTTTCGAACGTTTTAAGGGAAAAAATACACCACTTTCGCTCAAATCCGATCATTTTTTCTCTTTCGTGATGCCATCAGGCAGAAAAATTTAAATAAAACTTTTTAAAAAACAATTGAAATTGAAAATGTTTAATTTATTTAATATTTGTTCATTGCCTTCAGAAACAAAATTAATTATTTGAAAAAATAGTTGGATATGTTTCAAGTTACGTAATCCTACCAGTCTCCATTCTATTATTTTATTGTGTATATATGATTTTAATCATGAATTTTTTAAAAGCATAGTTAAGCGTTTACTGAATTATGTTGTTTTTTGAAGACCGTTGCACTACAGATCAGGGCTCGAAAATTATATTGCCCGACATGCCCGGGGCATGTAAAAATTCCAATCGGGCATGTATTTTTTCGCCTCACATGCCCGACCAGGCTAGTAAAAATTTCATCAAAAATACCTTTCCATAAATTAATTTAAATAAACATTAATAGATCCCTAACATATCCATTCGTTGCTTCTTGAAAATTGATAATTTTAATCTTAAGTCGAAATTAGTTACTTCACAATGTAACTGCTTAAAAAAAATTTAGGCGTCCAATCACGCATTTTATTTTCAGCTTTTGTTATTTTTGCCAAACTCATGCCTGGGTACAGCTTTCTTTCCCCTCCTCCCCCTTTCGCTCGGCCTGAGCTTGGGCATGTAAAAGTTTTATTCGGGCATGTATTTCTAATACAAACATGCCCGAAAGGGCATGTAAAAATTTTGAGATTTTTCTAGCCCTGCTACAGATGCATATTAGGGTTTCATGTCCTCCTTCGTTCGCCAATTACTTTGCCAAACTCGCCAAATTATTACAAAGAACGTGCAAAAGAGCATTTTTTTTTAAATAGCTGGTTGGTTGTGCGATGGTCTTTGCGTTAGAGCTGAATGGATGTAATGGTAGCTATATATTTTCCTCGCCAAATTTTTCAAACACGCCAAATGAGCTAAAATGTTTTTATTCGGAAAATTACTACAACATTATCTGTTAATTTTATAGCATTTTTTAAATTTTTAATTTTTTAATGTAATATAAGTAGCAGGATTTTGTACTTTAATAACAAACGGTATCAGCAACATAAGCTTATTAAAAAGCAAATAAACTTATAAAAAAATGCAAATCGTTTGCTGTTTGCTGGAGTAGCTTATTTTTAATTCTTACTGATTATTTTTTTACTTAAATATGTATTCTCTTTAATTTGAACTTCTTATGAAAGGTATTTTTGAAATTAATATTAATTATTGCAATATCCAAAATGGGTAATTAAATGGAAAAAATTACTGAGTAATCTTCATATCTTATGTAACTCAAATGAAAGAAAAAATAGTAAAATTGACTATAAAATTACTTTTTCACCTCAACCTGTGCAACGTCGAGTACAGCTAGTTTTATAATAAAAGTAATATTAGAAGCTTTTCGTATAATTTATGTACAACAAATCCGGCGATTTAAAGTATCTAATTGGTTAAATTTTAAATAAAAACATGTATTAATTAATTTTTTTATTAATTACACTTAATTTTTATTTAAAAAAAATAAAACATTAATTAACTATTTAATACAAATATGAGTTTTGTACAATAATGCTCAAGTGCTTTGGAAAAAACTTAAAGGTGGAATGGTTTTATTTTTGGCATTTTCCATTTAAAGAAATTGGGATTTTAATTTTTTTTAATTTCCTTGCAGGTCCTTCAGAATCCTCGTTTCATTAACTCGAAGCGTGTATCAATCTATCTGGGCATCAATGAAGAAATCAGAGTGCAGACCGTGGGAATTCTAGAGCAGATGCTTGAAATGGAAAAGGACTGTTTTGTCCCTAAATTTGCGTAAGTATAGAAATTGAAAACTTCATTCAATGGGAAAAGACAGGAAAAAATTAACTGCATTAGAATTTAATTTCAGTTTGTTAAATTTTTGCCATATGGCAAAAACCTACTACAAAATTCCAATTTTGATAAGAATGATTAGAAAACTACTAAATATATTTTAATATAACCCTCTTGAACTATAATAATTTTTTCAAAACAATTTATTTGTATTTCGTACTAATGTTATTATACTTTGAATACTGCCAAAGACGTAGTTTCGCAACAGTTAAAAATTTCAGTCTTTAATTTTCAATACACTTTTACTACTGTCATCTATGAGGGTTATTAGTAACTAAAACTTCAAAATGGAATGTAATCAATGAAAAAACACAGATTTGTCGAGAGGGAGCTCTACTTTAATAGAACAAAGTGGATTATGGTACTTGTTGCCATGTGGCAACAATTTGCATTAGAGGATTAATATTTTAATAAATTTTATAATTTTTGAAGCCCCACATTTTTTTAGCTTGACTCTGGCTCAATAAGTTTAGTTTGATCACTAACTATTACATGGAAAGTGATACAATAAGTTTATTGCAGCCAAATTAGCCCTATATTTCCGTAATTTCCAAAAAATTCCAGAAGGGGTCCCCATAATCTGCTCTGCCTATAGTCTGTGTTTTACTAGGTCATCCCTCTTGTATACCAAATACTGATTTATCATGAGACATAATAAAATAAGGTTAGTTTGAAAAGCAAAATCAATTTTTAAAGAATTCCTTTTTGTATACTTTTTTCTGATGTTTGTTCATCCAAAAATAAAAATGAAACAGTAGCAATAATTTTTCCTATGTCTTATCTGGGGAAATGGAACTCCTTTTTTAATATATGTATTTGTTCTATCCTTATTTATTTATGCATTTTTTATTTTAGAAATATGTAAGTGTTTCTTTTGTTTTATAAACATTACAAATGTTTGATTGTACCCTGTTCTACCTTCAAAATTTGCTGTTTGACCTTCATACCTGAAGTGTTTCTTTTGTTTTATGAACATTACAAATGTTTGATTGTACCCTGTTCTACCTTCAAAATTTGCTGTTTGACCTTCATACCTGAAATACATACGATTAGCTTGGTCTTCCATAAATTGGACCAGTAAGCGCTTTAGACAATTTAGCATTTTGGGAAACTTAAATGCAGTAAACTTGTTTAGCTTTAAAATTTAAAAGATGATTAAGTTCTTTTCTATTTTTTATATATTTGTTTTAAAAAAAAGTTACGAAATTTTTATCATCAACGCAAAACCTGTTTGGTGAATTTTGCCAAAGTTTGTTAGAGATTAATTTCTGATAAACAACTTTTTTTTTGGTGGGGAGGTCTTTTTTGGATCTTGTAGGGGAGGTCTTTTTTTGGATTGAAATTGTACAACTTTTTTGCAGCTATATTTTAACAGTTTTAGGCAACTTTATCAACTATTTATGTCTATGAAACCAATTGTAACCATGCAATTAGAAAATATTGTGTTAACATAGCTTTTCGGTTATTAAGTGTTAAAAGACATTTCAACTTTTGCATTTTATTTCTTACATTGTATAATATTTCATATCTTGTACTGAAACCAATTAAATTATTTGTGCACAGTGCAATTTTCAGCTATATTTTTAAAATGCTCTGTTTTGTTATTTAGTCCCAACAGTCACCAGATGTCCATGTTGAAAATTCACTACTTGGAAGACTACGCCAAGCTCGTTGCTGACGACTGGACTGTGAAGCCTCCTGCCGAAGAAGATTTGCTGAGAGAAGATGCACACAATACAGGTTGGTGTGGGAACACAAATTAATCCTGATATTTCTGTTTATAAACTGTGAATTGGTTTTTTTCCAGCAAAAATTAGTTATCTATATTATTATTGATACTAGTGTATTATCTAATCCATTTTCGTTATAATGATGAACCCAATATTATTGCCAAACACAATCTAAAAGTATAATTTATAATTAAATAAAATCTAATATATACAGTCAAACCCCGCTATAGTGAACCTAGGATATAGTGAACTCTCGCTTATAGTTAACCTTTTTGGTGGTCCTGTCTGAACTCCTATTTAACTAATGTTATTTTCTATGGATATAGTGAACTACTTAGTAAATGGGAGTTCTCTTAGAATGAACCTAAATTTCCTTTCCTTAGCATTTTTTTCAGTTCTCCATATTTTAAGTTATACTATAAGTGGCAGCGAGTTAGCAATCTTTAACAATGTGTCCTATTTCAACCTGTCCTTCCCACCTTATTCTGCTCAAACTGGACCGGTTTATAAGTAAACACAGCTTTTCTTCCGTAGAGGGTCCACTATAGCTGGGTTGGACTGTAGTACTAATTAATTTAAAAAAACTAAATAAAAACAAAAAAATATGTAATAATAAAAAAATAATATAAATATAATTTTTTTTATAAATATAATGTTTTGTTAAAGTTTTTAAAAAACTTATTCTTATGGGAAAAACTAGCACAAAACCTAAAAACTGGTGCAAAGGTTTTTAGTTGTCAAAAGTTGGCAGGTCAATAAGACAATACACATGTACTTTATCTTTTTTAACTCGAGCGTATTTTTTTAAAATCATTAGAAAGAACTGAAAAAAGGCGTTTAATAATAAATTTTATGGGTGTTTAAAAATTAACAATTGCATACACTTTGACTTTTTACTTTTACACTTATCACTTTTTTTTACATTTAAACCTCTGAGGGATACAAAGTACAGGGGAAAAAGAGCTTGATTTCGTTGGAGTCTTTCCATATTCTTTTGTGCTTGGCAGACATTGGCAACAGGAAACCGGTTTTCCTTTCGGTTCTTTTGCGGTACAAACATGTGACTCATGTCCACTGATCTCTGGTGTGAATAATGGTTCCCACGAGAAAAAACAAAGTGAGTAACGGATGTCCTTACACCAGTTTAGGCAGACTCGCTATTATTGCCCAAGAATCCTGATGCGGATAGATCCCTTAAGAAATCAAGCACTTTTTCCCCTGTACTCTTCAAATGAATAAACCTGTCACCTAACTATCAGGTTTTCCAGCAACAAACATAGTTTGTAAAAATTTGTAATTTTATATATTTACATTTGAAATATGAATGAGTCTCAATAATCCATTACATAAATATAATCTTTAAAAATGTAAAGAAATTACATTTTTTTAAAAATTCAATTTTAATCTAATACAGTGAATACAAGTTTACCTTTACACTTCATCCTTACCCCTCAGAGAGTTAAGAAGTTATTCATAAACTGATAGAATTTAACTATTTGAAATATATATAATTTAAACAGTGCTTTTAAAATTCTGCAGAACTTTCATTGCATAAATATTAAATGTATTTGAGAATTCATGTAAGGGTATCAGTTAACAAATGCTCAATCAGTTTTTTGGTCCCTTCCTCAAAACCAGTGGTTCCCAACCTTTTCTGGACCATCGCCCCTTTTGTTAGGTTGACTACCACATATCGCCCCCTTTTAATTTTCATGTTTTCTCCAATAATAATTTGAGTTAAAATAAAACTAATAAAGCAATTTTATTATTTTAAACACTAACTATCTTATATAAAACTAACCAAAGCCACTTTAACCGGTCACTCTTAAATAATGGAAAACATAAAATGTTTATGTTTAATAGATTTTTTAAAAAAAAAACAAAAGTTAAATAATTAACTAAGATCTTTAAACTGGATTCTGCAAATTTGAAAAGAGTTGACAATAAAAATTGAAGAAAAAAATTTAATGTTTGAAAACTTTTTTATTATTATATCTTTTGTCAAGTTCATGTGCAAGTCTTTGAGGCAAATATCCAACTGATTTCTTGTTTAGTAAGGAGCTGGATGATAACAGAGCCAAATCCTTTTTCAACTAAATATGTTGACGTGAACGAGATGAGAAGTGGTTTGGTTTTTTACCACAGTTGTGGATAATTGTAAAATACGTTTAACGCAGGCTAACTCATAACCATTCTGCTTGAAAAGGATTTTCGCCTCACAGTCATACTTCAGATCTACTAACTCCGTCTGCAAAAAGTTATCAAGGTTAACCACAACCCACAGCTTCAATAAAAAAAAAGAATCTATAATAGAATCAGGAATTTCTAACTTGGTCAAATCTTGTAAAAGCATGTCATTTTAACTTGTCAAGATGATCAATAAAAATTAGAATGGTTTTATTGTACTACAATATAGTATATTATTTAAATTCCCCCCCCCCCCCTTTGAATACTTATCGCCCCCAAACTATTTATTGCCCCCTTGATAACACAAATCGCCCACTTGGGGGCGGTCACCCCCAAGTTGGGAACGACTGCTCTAAACTGAGCCCTTAGTAGTGATTTTTGGAATTCATAATAAAAACCTATTGCTGTTTCTTATGATTAATTGTCAATAAATTATGTTTGTTATCAAGATTGCAAGTTAATGTCAGTTACAAAGCCTACATGTCTCTGAACAGAGGTGAAACACCTAAATCCAAGTTTGTGTGGAAAACACATGTCTTAAATTGTAACAAAAAGTTTTGGTTATAAGTACTTTTGAAATGTTAGATGGGAGCTAGCAACGTTTTAAGTACTTTATCTGTAATTAGCTATTACTGAACAAATAATGGAAATAAGATATGTAAACATTTGCTGCTACCTCCAAGTTAAGAGCTCATAAATCTGTGATTTTATGTGGTTCTCGTGTATAATATTGATACTTTCTGAAGTTTGGCCTTGGTGGAGTTTTACATAGCAAACTATGTAGTTGAATAAAGGGCCAGTAGATAAACTCTTTAGTAGATAGAAAGCATAAATTAGACCAATGAAACAGCTCATTAATTTTACTTTTAAAAACAATATATCAAACTATTTAAAAACTTTGTTCTGATCTTTCTTATATTTTAGACTCCTGTATTTATTGTGGTAATATGTTAATTGTTTTTATTCATGTATAATATTGTGCGTGCTATTTTATTGAGTTCCTGTTGGGCCTGTTTTTACAAAAATATTTGTTTCACAAGATATATTTGGGAAGAAAACTTATCGTTTATATCAGGGATTCCCAACCTTTTTGCACCCGCGTACCACTTGACTTTTTGAGAAATATTGGCGTACCACCAGACCTAAATATTTTAATAAAGGTATAATATTTACTCTTCTAAATGTGTTCAAAGACATTTTGTATTAAATTCCTGAAAAAATTTCCTATTTAATGGTCAGATATTCGTTTATTTATAATATGATTATAATAAAGAGAAATAAAAAAAATTAAAATGTTATTAATTTACAGTTTTCCACAAGTAGCTCGTAACAAATGACATCAAAAATAGGAGATCTTGCAGAGAGATCAACTGGTACCAAGTTTTTTTTATCAGATTCAAGAGTTTATTAAAGATTTATTTTTAAAATAATGTTAATACTTCAAATAATGAAGAATATAATTGCGTGCAAACTGCTCATTCCTACAGAAGCTGTTAATATCATCATTTTGCATGATAATTTATTAATATCTTACATTACTCAGGCGTACCACCAGAAATTTGCCCACGTACCACCAGTGGTACGAGTACCACCGGTTGGGAACCCCTGGTTTATATGATTGGAGCCAATGAAACTAATTTCATCTGCTTCTGAAACATTTGTAACTATACATAAATATTTCTGTTGTAAAAAAAACAACTACTCTCATTGATTGCTTTCAAAGGCAATATTTGCTCTCCACTATTGCATGAAAGTTTAGAAAGGAAGAGGAATGTCAGACAAAAAAGCAAACAGCAGCTATGAAATTGTAATTGGGATTTGACTATTTGGGATTTTTTTTTCTGTGTGGGGAAAATCCGTTATCTTGAAGACTGAAGTGATTTTCAAGGAAGGCATGCTATGACTCTCGGTGTCCGTGGACTGGACAAGGCAATCAAATGTGGTGGGGGATCACAAGATTAACTCTGGGGACAAAAGGACACAAGAGGTGGCTTGGAAATTGCTGTCTGCTGCTGTTCCATCTTTCAGTAGCAAGAGACCATCTACTGAAGTCGGTTCCTAGTCGCGTGATTTGAAGTAAATCCTTTCTATTTATTTGTGTGTGTTTTTTAACGTGTATACTTATTATTCAAAAATGAAAGCTAATTTTTACCACTTTTTTCCTTGCTTTTCTAATTTTCGAAACCTTCTAAATTGCTTAATAAGTACACGGTAAAAGATAAACATATTTCTTTTAAAATAAGTTTCGTTTTTAGTTGAAAATAAGGTAAAAATTACTATTTATTTTATTATCATATAATAATAAAATATTAAATGAATAATTTTGGAGTGTTAAATTGCATATTTTTTTCAAATTTGTACTTGTACATAAATAATCTAAATTAACAAAAGAAACTAAATTTTTTTTTATTATGTACAAATAATAAATGTAAATTTTACAATTAAATTGCGTGTCAAAGCTGCTTTTCGATAATATCATGAAGCAAAAAAGTTTTTTTGCACGGTTATATAGTAGATATTCGCATTTTTATTTTGGAAAAATGTATAATAGATAAATTAATTTGGATTCTTACTTTTTTCCTCTCTACTCTTTATTGATACATTCCGAGGCATAATAAACAAGAAAAAACTTCAGTAGAGAAAATGTTGCATGCATGTTAGGCCAAAAATTCAAATTTTTACAAGGTACTATTATAAAGCCAATGATTTGTAGGTTGAAATTTATATCTTAAATAACTAATTCAGTGTTTATATCTTTAAAGTAGATTAATTTAGTTTGAACTAATTTACAAGTTATGAAAAATGGTGTAATTAGTAATTAATAACAATTTAATTAGTTTTAAATCGAAAGTTAAATGAATTCATAAGTAGTAACTAATGTAATTCGCAGTTAATAATGATTCTTAATTGACAAGGCGTTAAAAAAATGTAAGAGGGCGCCAAAATGTGGTCTCCCCCCCCCCCAAGTAAAATTTCCAAGTTACGGCCCTGGCGATAGCTCTTTTCTTTCGGAATAGTTCTTTTTGGGAGTTGCTCAGAGCATTTCTTTTTCATGGACTTGCACACACACACACAAAACGGGTAAATTGTTCCAAGCGTACTTTTTCGAGGTTGTTCTGGGAACTGTTCTTTATTGCGAAGTGGCATTGTTCTGAACGGTTGATCTTCCGCTCCTTCAAACGGGAAGTTTTTATTGTGGTAGTTGGGTTTTTGCTTTGTTTGTGTGGAATATCTTTCGTTTATTTCTTATTATATTTATTTTATTTTAATATTTTATATTACGATTATTTTTTTGTATTATTGCGTTTTTGTATGTATTTTCATAACTTTTTTTAAAAAAATATTTTATTTCTTACCAGTAATTTTTTTAATCTACTAAAATTTTAAAATACTTTTATCATCAATTATTCTTGCATTTTTAAGTTGTATTACTTTATTAAGTAATAAAACTTGTTAAAGAACTGTTGTTTCTAAAACAACTCGAATAGAGAGCAACTGTTTAAAAAGAACATAAATATAGCATCTCTAATTCTAAGGAGTATTTAAAAAGTTTTCCGTTGGTTGGGCCAAGGACACCCCGGTCAGCCCCCCCTATAAATATTTTCTGGGTGCGCCACTGTGTGTTACTCGTAAAAAGTTAAGAACTTAACTTCTGTAGGACTGAAACTTTTCAAATCAATATTTGGAATGTTTTCGTAAATAACTTTATCTAATATTCAAAATTGACTAACATGAGCGTAAGAGCTATAAAATTATTGAATATTTGTAAAGTTAGATCAAAATATGACTTATTGAAAATATAGTACTTAAAGGTGCTTAATTTGTATGAATGAGATTCTTTTTATGAACACTAAAACTCACTTCTAATCGGAAAAAAGCACAACAAATAGATCATGTTTAACTGATAGACTTGCATCTTATCGCATTTGAATTACGAGTACTGCTGTTGTGTTTGTGACCTAAAACATGTTCAAAGAAAACAATTGCCAGAATCAGGGTTGGAAAAAAACATGTTTTTTTTTTAAATAAAACAAAAAACATGTTTTTTTTTGTTTTAAACATGTTTTTTTTTTTTTTAAATATGTTTTTTTAAACAATTAAATTTTGGTTTCCTATATTTACTTCCAGCCCCAATAATTTTATGCATATGTCTTACATCTTTATTTGTCGAAGAATCTTAGAATACAAGAATTCCTTCAATTATCTGGCAATTCAGTGTCTTCCTTTGATTAAATCGGAAGGGCTAATAGAAGAGTTTATAAACTAGTAATGTAATACTAGTTTATGTTTGGTATTATTTAATGAACTAAAATTATGTACCACATTGATGATTAGCATAAGTCTCACAAATTAGGGGCTATAATAAATTAATGAATATTAACAAATGTCAGTAGAGTCCCATTTGGGACCTAAAGTATCACATGTGATACTACAAGGTTCCATCAGTGTCTACTATTTATCATAATCTTAATCTTTAAGGTAATACAGCATGGTCATATATCCTAAAATAAAACCTGTTTCCTTTAATGAACTGTATTTGCCAATAAATTATAAAACATATAATAATTAATAAAATTGTTTTAAACATGTTTTTTATTACTATGTTTTAAACAAAATGTTTTAAACACAACAAACCTGGCCAGAATCCTTTTTTTTTTAATTGTCTGATAATTTTGTATACTTTTGCTGTTCTACGGTTTTACAAATTATGTTGCCTTAGATTCCCTTGGATTAACACAATCAAGTTTAAATTTCTAGTATGCATTATCCATTTACAGGTGTTATTGATATTGTGATCGTTTCGTTTTTTAAGAAAAAGAATATACTATCCGATGAGATATAAAAGTTTTGGCCATTGTTTTTTTATTTAAAGCATATTTTTCTATAAATTGTTATAAAATATGAATTATATTTGTGTACTTTTCAAAGTGCATTTCAGATAACTCCAAAATATGTAATATTTATTGAATTTGAACCAACAAAATACAAGTTACCTGTTATAATAAATTATATATTTACATTGTATGTTAGTAAAAATTTTATAAAAAATTCTATAAATATTTTTTACAATTTATTAAGCTTGTAAAAAATATTTCTTAAAAATATATACTTTTTGTTAAAATTTAAATACATTGTACAAACATATAACAAGCTTATTTTACATACTTACTAATAAAATAAAGTGCAATAAAATGTCATATATTTTATGAATAAAAGTTATTTTAAAAGTATGGCAGCGTCTTTCTTTAAAACATAAATTTTTTTAATCTAAGTGATAAGTGAAAACAATTGTGATTTTAAATCTCAGTTCTACACATAACAGCTGTTTCGGTGCCTAGGATTTTATAGTAAAAGTTATATTCGGATCATTGATTTTAAGAAAATGATGCATTAAATCAGTTTACTATAAGAGCTTTTTTTATATACGGGTCATTCTTGAGAAAACGTGCAATTAGAGGAAAAAAATCTCGAAAAAAAAATATTTATGAAAGTTTTTGAAACTTTGGATTTGAGTTACCTTTACATACTGCATTGAAAAAATATCAGACCAGATCATACAATTAATATTAATTATTCATATAGGAATACATGGGCCGAATACACGGACATGATGGTCCCCACGGACATGACAAAATCATAAATAAGAGCTTCCAGGCGCTAAAGGTTTAGGCTTTAGAGAACGAAACTTGCAAACTGGCAATATATGCCTTATTTCTTTCTATAAACACAAAATTATAGGTGAAAATCATTAGCCTACCTTCTCATATCTTGACCACAGAAATGACGCTATGATCTTGTCGATGGCCTATTTTTAACTTTTAAGTTTGAATTACTTTTTATCTATTGTGGTATTCAAACTATCGACATGATACAACGCTTAAAGTGTATTATTGAATACTAATAAGACTGAATCAGAGTACTATTATCATTTCTAGATAGTTATGCAAGCTAAAGAATAAGTTGCACACGGACATGACGAAAATCTGTGGGACATTTTATTTTCACGGAATTTATCCATATTTATTTTAATGACCTGATTTTATGTTTTGTACGTTCTAGTAGTGTTAATTGAACTAAAAATCAACTTTAGTTATGAAAAATTGGTATTTAATGAGTATTAACTAACAAAAACAGTTCCCGGACATGACGGTGAGACTGCCCACGGACATGACTTGTCATAGTCTGTGGACACAAATTTGTACACAGGATAAATAATTTTTTGAATTGTTTCAACGCTAGTAAGTAGATAAAATATTCCTTATTTTAATTTATTCAAGTGGAAGCATAACTTTTCTTCATATGAAAGATATCTTGCGGGGACATGTTTTTGTACGTTTTCTCAAGAATGACCCATACATGTTTTACTTGTTTGTTCAAAAAATACTCAAAATAAATAAAACTTTCAGATAAGTCATTATGAGAAAAGATAATTTGCAAGAAACACAATTTTTGAACTAACTTAAAATGAAACTTTTGGGCTTTTTGATTTCAAGCACTTTTTTTACACAAAAACATAGCTCCAAAGAGTAGAACTGTTAGAGAAAATTTAGAATTAGCGGCCGAAATACAACTATAATGCTAGGCATAAAAAAATATTGTACACCAGTGCTATCGGGATTCAAACAAAATTTACACTTAATGTGGAGTAGGCATTTTCAATAATTTAATTCAATCTACCTTTGCTGACAATTTATTACTAAGTTCTCATAACCTATAAAGGATATATCTGGTTGGTTGGCATACATATATTTTCAGGCTTGTGTGCTTGCTCAGAGAGCCGCTTATAAACCTTCGTCAAGTAAGACCAGGGTGTCCAGCCGTCGGGAAAACCGGGAAAGTCGGGAATTGTACTTGAATTTTTTAGAGTCGGGAAAATCGGGAATTATGCTTGAAATTGTCGAAAATTCCGGTCTTCGCCGGGAAATTTCGCCACTTTCTGCAATTTTCGAATTTTATAGATTTATAAAAATAAGCCTTTTGTACAGTGTATTTCGATGTTTAGGAATCGGCCTATTTAAAAGAAATTTCCCCTTCTCTAAATTACAGATTTGCTGGTAGAGTTCTCGATTTTTTCGTGGATGTCTAATTCCTTCAAAGTTACGAAATTTGTCTCGAGTTCGTTATTCAGAATTTCGCCGAATTTCAAAGTTATTTGTTCTGTAGGTTGTTAAGTTTCGCGATTCGTTATTACTGAGTTTTTTGAAAGAATTATTTTTAAAATTTTCTTTCTATTTACAAATTTCAGATTTTCGGAAATACTTGATTTTCCTTTGTTTTGCAGCCTAGATTTATGAATTGGGCGGAATTGAAGGTTTTGTGTTATGCTAATTTTTTCTGGTTCGTTTATTTTCAGTAGTCTTCAATTTTCCTATTTTTTAATTTGCACGATTTACTTATTTTAAGCTTCGCGATTTAAATATTTTGATTTAGTCTTTTTTTGTGTCGAATTTTTTGATTCGCCGATATTCAAGGTTTCATGATTAAGCGATATTCGAATTTTATTGTAATTGTCGATTTATGAGGATCCGTGATTGTCGACTTCTAAGTTTTGAAATACAGTAGAAAACAGCAGGTTTAAGTAATGCATTTTAATAAGGTGTGTTCGAATATCGGTTACTGGGTCGGTGCAATCTAATAATGCTACCTGATCCGATTTACTTATCTTGCTGCCTAGTAATTTTTACGAAAACCGCCGGAGCCGATGAACAATGCCTGATAATGATTGACTTTTTTTGCCTCTGTGTGATCGGAATAGCATCTCGTTACTTTTGTAGCTCCGGTTCAGGCCAATCGGCCCAACCAGAATATTTTCTTTTAATCAAGTATTCGTGAGTGTTGTGACCTTGTTTCCACAAGAACAGCTAGATTTTTTTGTTTGTGTTCGATTTTTTTTTTTTTTTTTTTTTTTTTTTTTTTTTTGCTGCCTTCTTTCTGCTTCGGTCTATACTGGGGGTTTTTAGTTTTCTAGACAAGTTTAAAAAATAATAATAATAAATGGGAAATCACCGAAATTATAGTGTCCGGATTACGGATGTCTGGATTAGCGTTCGTATTAGCAAATTACCGAAAATGAGCTATTTTACTGATGTTTAATTTTGAGTTTTATAATTTCGGAAATTAAGCATTTTCAAGGTCGTTAGTTGCAATTTGTAATGAGAGATCTTATATAGGTTTTAAAGATTTTTTTTCGTGTTTAAATGGTTCGCGAAACGCCGTTTTTCAAAGTTTCGAAGTTCATGATAGACTTCATGGAATTCGTGTAATCTTTGAGATATTTTGTGAATCATAAATTTTCAAAACTTTTCGATTTACCGATTTTGAAAGGTTCTTGATTAGCCCATTTTTGAAGGTTTTCCACAAATCGAAATGCTCAATTCCATCTTTTCAGGTTAAAATTTAAATAAATAACTCATTGAGCTCTCAAATGTAAAATATTACATTTAAGTTAGCATTATTAAAAATTATAATGAACGAAATATTTTTAAAATAACCTTTATTTTTTAACATTTTAAAGAGTATTTCATAAATAAGATAATCCAATTTATGTGGTGTTGTTTCACTAAAATTGAAGATTGTTACTTTAAATATCACTATACTAACCCTACGAATAACTCACCCTACTTTAGTATTTTTTTAAAGACATTAATTTTAATGGCCAGCCTATTTTAAGTATTAAAGAGGTTGTTTTAATTAAATTGTTTTTTAGTAAGTTTGGGTAATTTTCCAATAATGTTTCAAGTACAAATTTTCCAAATTTTTTCAAATTAAATGACCGATGACCAGTAAATAATATGGGTATAATACAATCAAGCACTCTGCAACTTATCGGAGACTCTAACTAACTGGGCTAAATAATAGTTAGTGCTAAAACAAAAACGATTCTTTACTTAAATATTTTCTCTTTTTTGTTGCCTAATATTTCTCTTACCTAGTAGTTAAGCATATAAAAAAAATTTAGTGATACTGATATAATTGGTTAAATGCGAGCATCCTTGAAAAATTTGGAAATGAGCCTTGAAATCCTTGAAATGTGCTTGAATTTTTACCACAAATTTTGCTGGACACCCTGAAGACAGTCACAACACACTCACATGCACACATATACGTGACAGATGCTGCCATCTATCACGCACCACCTCCACAATTTAGACATGTCCCTGAAGGGGAGGGCAATAGTCTCCAGGAACCTGTACCCGTGGGAAACTGCGCAATGACCGCCCACAGGACTTTCGGGCCCAACAGATTTAACGAGCACGTACTCCGCATATACTCGGTGAGTTTTCAGCAACCAGGGCTCGATCGCGGGACCTTCCGATCCGTAGATCGAGACACTGACCACAGGGCGCCTCACAGCCCCTATTAAGGATATATAACTAAAAATAACATCTACATTGAAAGTGAAACTTTATTAAATCGACATCATAGACTAAGTATCTTTATCGAGTTGTCGATAATCTATGGTACGGTTCTCATAAATAGTACGGGAAAGTGAAATTAAAGACAGCATAAAATTTGTCTTTTAACCAGCACAGAGAATTTAAGTACATTTGAAGTGATGAATGAACTGAACAAACAAAAAAAAGTAGGAAATTTAAATATATATTTAGGCCTATTTTCTCAGTTGCTTATCATAATAAAATGAAACAACAACTTAAAAGGAGATAGATCAGGACCACTGAGAAAACAATGCCAAGAGTTCAATTCATCATATTCAGAATGCACTAAATCAGGGTTAAGTTTAATTAAGGAAAGGAAAGATTTAGATAATTTTGTAAGATAAATTGTAATTATCAAAGAATTAACAGTTGCATTCTCTACAGAAATAAGCTAAGTCCATGATTACTGTCAAAGATTTTTCCAGATTCTTGAAAGAAGATAATGTCAACAGTGTCAAAATGTTCACTTAATTCGGTCTTCTAGGATCTGTAAACTTTATGATCAATATATATTATAAGCATTTGGATATCATCTTAACCAAAGAGTGAATTTGCATTCATTTTTAGAATCCTGGTAGGCAGGCTATTTTCATTTTCATTATTTTGTAGAAGTTACGCTCTTGTTTGCAGCTTGACAGGCATTGCAAAATTTTCAAATGAAGCAACAATCCAGCAAATAAATAAAGAGTAATTTCTGAAACTCAATAAATAGACCGTTTCTTAAGCAACTGCTGAGGATTTTTCTTGATGTCCGGTTTTTAGTTCGAAATTTGGAAGAAATAGAGGGTTTTTTTTCTCTATCAAATGTACAGACACTTTTTCAATCCCGGCATTAGCTCTTTGTGAACTGTTATACTTTTTTATTGAAACAGTAAAAAATATTTTAAGGCAGCAAAAATATATAAAATTGTTTTTTAAAAGAAAATAAAATTTTAATATAGTAGATAAGTACTGATATTCAATTTAATATTATCCTATTTTTGATTGGTGGATACATAATATATATATTCTCAACATCAGTTCGAATCAGAGACATATCATCTGTGCATATCATAGAGTGGACTGCGCATTCATAGTAAAGCAGCTTAAGGATGGAAAACCAAAACCGGTTTTGACTGAAAACCGGTTTTTTGTATGAGGCCCTTTGAAACCAAAAACCAGTTTTTTTAGGGAAAAACCGATGGAAAATGGAAAACCGGTTTTTTCTAAAAAACCGCCATCCCTTGCAGATTAGCATTATGTCCTAAGCATCTTAAATCGCCAAGAGGGGAAAGGTTGCTACATATGGCAACTTAACGCTACTGTTTCGTTACGAACTATTCCAAATTGTCGCCAGACCTGAATATCAGCTGGCAAACCGAAGTGGAGACTACCATGAATATCCAAGCCACGTGGGTTTCTACCAATCACGGAAGCTTGAATTTTTTTAATGTTTTTGCAGACGATTTTTTGAGCATTGCTGGTATTTTTCTCTTTTGGCTTTTATAATAAATATTTACTTACATTCTTTTAATCTCTGAGTATGTTAACAATCGTGAATGTTGTACTCTTAATTCAGTAACATTTTGTGCTAGATGCCAAATGCTTGTGAATTCCTAATTGTAAAGAGGGGTATAAAAAAAGGATTAGTCACACTTTCATGGGTAAAATTTATTTTGTTCTGCATACTTTTAGTAATTGTGTGTTCTTCATAACTATAATATCTATCGAGGGAATTTATTCTAAAAGCTCTTTTATACTGTAGAATCTTGTTCATGATTAAATCAACGTTGTTAGAACTCTAATTATAAAAAATATTTTGGGCCAAGTCAATTAAATTAATGGTCTGAACATTGGACAGCTTAAGGGTAGAATATTTTTTTTTACAATTTGGTCAAACGAAACCTGTTTTTGCAATCGTAGTTTTTGAGTTATTTATATTTAAAAAGTAGAACATTTGTTGAATTTGGAATATATTGATATGGTTTAGAAAGTTGATTTATTCCAGGTGAAATAAAGGAAGAAGCAATATTAAAAAAATGATTTTTTTTTTAAATCGGACCGTTAGAACGAAAGTTATAGAGACGGCAGAAAATATTCACCATGTCAATAACCAACTTATATTACAGCAACACTCTACTTAAACCTACTAATGTTCTTTTAAATTAATTTTTAATAAAGTGTCCACATTTAATTGTTCAAGTAATCTTAAATAGACGCACAAAATCAAAGAAATAATCTGATATCTATTAAGAGGATCTTAAAATACTAGCGATTCATCCTTGCTCTTTTCCAAGCTTCTTTATCATAACATTAGATTGTCGGCCTCTGTGTTCAGGTCGTTGTGGAAAAAGTCGCCATAGATGCGAGCCAAACGCGACACAGTCATGTGATTGGGACACTTTAGGTTTGCCAATGCGCAGTCCATTCTATGTTATGTCTCTGGTTCACTGAACTGAACTTTTTAGACCGGTCGGTTCGTCTGGCTATTATAATTCCTGTTTTAAGTTATGCCCTTTGGGACTAATTCGATGAATGTGAAAGGGCGCTTCGCGCCGATGCACAGATTGTTAGTTTTAGATTTCAGATTTCAGATTTGAACTGAACTGAAACTCTGGAAAGAGTATAGAAACACTCGTCAAACGGGTCGGTGAAGCCCGGCAACCCTGTAAGAGTAACCCAACTTTTGCCGCCAATCCTATACTTTACCTGTTAAAATAGACATTTTGAACCAACTTTTTCAAGAATTTTTTAAGCAGAAAATTGATAGGTTATTGCTTTAGGAGGTTCTTTACATAATGAAGTTTCGGAAACATGTACTTTTAAAAAAATAGAATTGCGGCAACAATCTTTAAAACTTAAATTCCTTGGAGTACTATTCTTGGCGAGCGATTGGCGACATCCAATGCAAACTGCAAGTCAAGTGTCCATTTTGATAGGCGAGGTTATGCCAAATATGGCACATATTCTCCCTAAAGCTGTCGCCAAGTGACCCAAAAAAAAGCTTCACTAGCTTATCATGGGATGATTCTTCCAGAGTTTCAGTTCAGTTCAGTGCTCTGGTTCGAATACAGCTTCGTAAACTTTTTTTTAGTTACGTTCTGGTTTGTGAGTAATGAAACGAAAGCAACTTTTTTTTAATATAGTTTTACTTTTTTAATACAAAATAATACTTTTAAAAATGGTGATTAAAGTTGTGAAAAATTTAATATCACGACTGGATTAATAGATGTGAGGCATGTCTTTTTTTTGGAAAAATTGCACCCATTTTTTCCAGCTTTCCCCCCCTCCGAAATTTTCCCATACTGGCTTATCGATACTTTTTTTTATCTTCTGCATCCGTTTCTATTTATTCTTTATTATGATCTCCGATGAACCGAAGGTAGAATCAATATGTCATATCCTTAGTTGTGATATTATGTGCATCAAATCAGGCTGCATACAACGCAATATAAACCGCGCGATTGTGTGATGAATCCACATTTCGCGTTTTTGCGATGCATCACGGGATACTGGTTCTTGTATACTGGTTCACAAAAAATGCTTTTGCCGAAGAGTTACATGCAATAAAAACTGCATTTTTAATATGCTTCTTTAATGAATATATACCTCATGTCTACCAGAAATTATCAATACATATCCAGCTATAAACTTATGCTACCAAAACTGGTAAAAAGTTTTAATTGGTTAATATTAAATATATATTTTTTATTAAACGAATTATCTCATGATGCCATCTGGAGGCGTATGGCACGCCATGTACTAGGGCTTGCGAACTGCCTTATGGGACACTGGTTCACAAATGGCTTCATCTTTCCCCCTACGGCCAGATATGCTACTTTCTAAATCTGTGGCAGATATGCCCATCCATAGATATAGAAAGTAGTAGTAACTACTTTCTATATCTATGCTGATGTTTTTTGCTCATCCCATGCTTTTTCAACAAGAATCTTCTTAAAACGATTTTTTTATTAATTTTGAATCATGAAGAGAAGTAAACAAAGTACGTTGTTTAATTTTATACCTTCAAAACCGAAAGATTTTCTAAAACTCCACGGAAGAATCAAGCTATAATTTTTTTTTGTTTTAAAAAAAAATTGAAATTTGTTTTATCATTCATCAAAATTTATTTAATAACTTATATTAATTTTTTTTAAAAAATGCAAATAAAAATTTGGGACAGTTTCACATTTTTCTAATAAAAATAAATTAAATGTTGCCGTTTATCTCAATCCCCCCCCCCCCCCCCCCCCCCCCCGAAATAAAATCCTGGCTACGGCCTTGTTCAGAACTATTTTAACATAAGTAAGAAAACATATTAAAAATTTATTAATTTTATCTTCTCGTTCTTTTTGTTGAATTAATACATTCAGCTCAAATTTATTTTACCCAATTAAATACGGCATTTTTACCAGGATATTGCTCTGCTAACGCGCGCCAAACTCAGTTGCCAATGGCGCCAGGGGTTGGCGCGGAACTTACCGGTCGACCTTGAGGGCTGCCGGAGCTATCGCCACTATATCCGGAGTTTGACTGCCTGGAAGAGAACGCTATTTTTGTTTACCTTTACGCTGCTGCCCTCTAGTGCTCTCATATGTAAACACAATTCCCCAGATGGATGAAAAAAATTTAAAATAAATTACGAATTTTAGTTTGAAAAATATTAACATACAAAAAATAAATATTCATGATTAATCAAGTTTAAATTAAAAAAATGACGTTGCACAGTGGGGCAAAAGGGCCAAAATTCTGTAATTTCTACAATGGGCTAAAAACATCATAATTGGGTATTTGGTATGTTAAGTTAATTAATAAAAAGTGGAGGCTGTAGTCTGAAACAAAAGAAGGATTTTTAACTGATGTTTTAACTTCATTAAAAAAAAAAACAGTTTCTAAATTTCTTGTGCCATGTGAAGCATATACTATCTATAGTTTTCCCTAATTAAAAGCAAAATTTGTCAAACCTGGAAACTTCCGATACAAACTGAATTCGGCAGGAACTATTCCTATATTAAGCAAGATAAAATTTAGTCTGTGAGTTGGCTGAATACTTCCTCTGCCATGTATGCTACTATGGTATATTATTTTGATAGTGATTATGCTGTTATTGTGATCAGCAATTTAGTCATTACAAAAATTTAGGGCAATTCAAGTTAACATTTTAAACAAAAATACACAGTATTTTCAATGACGTAGTAAGCTTTCAACAGTCTGCTATTTCTCAGCCTCATCACATGGCAAATGATGTATTGATGGCAATGGTGGGACTACTAACTGTCAAGTCCGAGAAGCTACTCGAGCCAGAAGTATAAAAGGTAGAACCCAAAGTGAGTTTTCTGAAGCTGCGATAAAAACTTTACTGGATTCTATGTCTTGTATTAACCCCCCCCCCCCCCCCCCCCCCCGCCAAAAAAATAAATAATAATAATAATTAACCCTTTCAGTCCCAAAAATTTACTACACTACAGAAACATCTGATATTCACAAAATAAGCTTATTTTAGGTCAAATATACGAATTTCATAAGAAAAAAAATTCATTTAAATTTTTTATATGGTTTTTGAAACAATGCCAAAATTTTTTAACTGTGGAAAACAACAAAATAAAAATATATATATTACCTAAAAACACTTCGAGTTATAGATTTTAAGGTATCTGACCATATTATTAAAAAATATTAGTAATTATTTTAACCAAAATAGTTTAAATAGTGTTTTAAGTATGTGGAACTGAAGTGAACTTATCAAAAATCAGGAGAAACGCTTGTTGACTATTTTCTAAATAAAAAAAATAGTAGTTCTGACTTCTATTGAGATTAATGTAAACTATTGTCGGATAGAACAAAGTATGAAGAATCGAATGAGGTGTGTTTGGATGTCATAACGGGACATAAATTTTTAAAAAAAAATATTGAAAGTGATGATGCCAAATGGCATCACTGGGACTGAAAGGGTTAAAGCAAACCTACATCTGCCATGGCAAGAAATTTAAACAATTCCTGGCACAAGAAACTCGCATAGCTTCTGATTATGTGCGCTTGGAAATTTATTTTATTGTCTGACTTCAGCTACAGAGTGAAAAATGGGTACTTTTTTACAATTTAAAGGTTGAATGTATCGAAGACTGCCTCTTGCAAAATGCAAGCTAACAATTTGCTATGGGGCCAATGGGTAAATGTGAAATACTATGAGGGTTTTCATAGAATGATAACGGAAATCGTACAGAACTAGAACAAGTAAAATATTTAGTATCAACTAAAATTAAAAGGATGTTCAGTTTTGAATCCACAGAACATGTAGTCTGGTATGAAAAGAGCAAATACTAAAAATATTACATTTTCCACCTATTCCACGAGATTTAATAAAATTTAAGTATTTTTGTCATAATTTATTGTGAGCCACATAACATGATACATCTATGTTACGTCATAATGTAATTTATTCAGGTGTCGGCTGGTCACTTGACTGTGGTTCTAAAATGCGACGCCCGTCGCCAATAGCCCTCGTGTAGCTCTAGTGCGACAATTGAATAATTCAAACCAAACCATAATGTAATTTCCAAGTTGTTTTTTTAAAAAAAGTAAAGTGATATTTGAGAATAAATACTAAGTTCATAAGCAAATGGTAATAATATAAGGTCACTAAAAATCTGTGTCTCAATTTTGTCATGTCCGTTAGGCATGTTTTAACCCAATTAATTTAAAGTATTTTCTCTTGAATGAAAATTTCAGTGTTTTTTATAATCAAGACCTTTTTTTGCATCACTCCGGGGCAATTTTTAAACAGTCAATTAACATTTGGTACTTTTTAAGAGCCAAGAAAGTTGTCTTATGTCATGTCTGTCACGAATGGAATTAGCCTAATGTAAGTGAGGATAAAAATTTAATGGTATATACATTCTGTGATATTTTTCTGAAAGTGTTGTTCTCTGTTAGACGATGTTAATGTTCTTTAATGAATGATTATTTACACGTTAGATTTTGATAGCTTCATTGCTTCCCCTGAGCATTAATTTTCTAATTAACTTGTGCAATAAGTTGCATATAAAAAAATAATCTATCATTAAATTAAGATAAGGTAACTAATTTTTTACTGATTAGTAATTATAAAAATCCAAGCAAATGTATGCGACATTAAATGGGAACTTGGTAAACAAACCCCGCTTTGGGACAAAAGGAAAAAAAAATGATGGTCTGAGAATTAAAATGTAGGAAACATTAGTCTCCTTTAAAGTTGATTCATGATATTCACCAATTTTTTTTTTTTTTTTTTTGAGATTTGTTTCTTGATAAGCTTAAAATATTCGTAACTACATTTAAAATTAAGCTTATTGCAGGGGGAAAAAACTTCTTAACTAAGAAATCTTACACTTGCCGTTACCCAAATAATATTTAAATGAAATTGTCGTTTACTCACTATATTCTGTCAATTATAACCACTTCCATCAAAATTTGTAAATTTATAAAAAATATCACCAAACCATATTTAGTTATAAATTGGACCTTTTAATTAAAAAAAACTAGTTACTTTATTAATTGATTACTTTATTAATGATTTCTTATTTTTTTTTAACTTTTATGCAATATTCATTACATTTTTCCTTATATAAGACTAAATAAATGTCATTTTCAATCATAAAAAGTTCCTAAAAACAGACTAAAAAGTTAGAAAACATCTGAATACCCGGCGACATTTTTCAAAGCAAACGAAGAAATGTCGGACGACACAACAGGGAAAGTAGTTGGTAAACGGCATGCCACCAACGACACCGATATCGGTTAACTAAAGACGACAGAATCGTTGTCAAATCGGCCAGTGAGCAAGCGCGTAGCCTTGTACGTGTAATTTGCTTGGCTTGCCCCGATATCGTGTCGTGACGTTCTGTCGTTCAGTGTGAAAGCGGCCTTATTGTGCTAGCTCGAAGGGAATTGCAGAAAGGAAAATTGGATTTTTGACTGAAATGAGTCACTGTTTATTCTTCTAATCAAAATTACTTATAAATTTGTGGGTAGAACGTATAAATTGCTCGGTTTACATTCAAAATAGGTGTCCAATAGTTCACAAGGAAAAACACCCTATGAGAGATTCTTTGGCGAGATTCCTAATAATGTTATTTTAAGGTAACAGGGAATAGAAAATTAATTAAGAAATCGATTTTGAGATTTTCAAATTTTCTAATAGCCCCGTTTCTTCCCTTTAGAATGATATATACCACTTTACAATCAGTGCATAGGATTAATACATTTTTGCGATTTCGCGGAAGTCAGTTTATGTTTAAACCTTTCCTAACTGAAATTCCCGAACAACTAAAGATTCGATAATGTTTATCCCATCAAATATTACGAGGAAGCAAAAAATCTTCGTAGCGAAAAAGTTAAAGTAAGAAAGGTTTAACTTTGAAGCCAATTTTCTCAAAACGAAGATTTTAAGCACGTAGGTACACTTTTCTCCTATCCTATTTTAATTTGATGCTTGAAATTTTGCATGATGTTTTATGTATGTCTGTTTAACACAGTGAACCAAAAATATTGCAAAAAAAATAATTAAAAAAAGAAATATAGGTTTTATGTAACTGGAAAAGTCTATAAATCGGGCACCAATTGTGCTAAAGGTAGCAAAATTTTAAAATTTATAGTATTCTT
Source organism: Hylyphantes graminicola (assembly GCA_023701765.1). NCBI lineage: Eukaryota > Metazoa > Arthropoda > Arachnida > Araneae > Linyphiidae > Hylyphantes > Hylyphantes graminicola. Next base: position 23,192,117 of record CM043113.1, on the reverse strand, counting down.
AAAACTTGAGGTTCATTACACTTATTGAACAGTTTTTTATTTATATATTAAATTATTTGAGCTTACATACATTATTTTCAGAGAAAAATGTACCCGCAGAAACGTAGTTTCATAAAATTCAAATTTTCAAGCATTTTAAGTGTTATTTTTTAAAATATTAAAATAAAATTCCTTAAATATTTTTATAAATAAGTATTTATAATAGTTCAATGGATTAAACCTAAAAAGATTTTTTTTTTAAATTGGTCAAAAAATAAAAATGTTATATTAGTTTCACTGGACTGATAAATTTTAGTGTTTTTTCTCTACGAGATGTTCTCTGTACCCAAAACTCCCTCCCCCTCCCCCCCCCCCCAAAAAAAACATTTTTTTCTTCATTTTTAGTAAAACATCTACATTTTTGTGATGAATGTGTAGGGGAGAGTGTTGTACCTTGGGACGCTTGTACCTTGGGACACTGACAATTTCTAAGAATCTATTGGCAATATTCATACATTGTTTATTTCTAATAGTAGCCTTAACCAACTGACATCATCATAATAAAATTTAACACTAGCATCATTGAATTGATGAAATGGTGACAAAAAATGATATTTCATTACCCCAAAGTAAATATTTTTCTCATTCTAATATAATTTTTTACCTTTGTACTCTTATAAAAAGTCAACTGCATTTTATTTTCTTCATAAAAGAGAAGATTTTAAAATATTTTGGTTATGAGAAAATAATGATAATGCATTTGGATTGGCCACTATCTTGCTTTTATTTAAACCATGTAGTGTGTTGTACCTTGGGACAGTATTAATAATTTGATTAAATTCTTAATAATTTGGATAAATAAAAATATCTTTATTATTTATTTTTAGAGCAATTCCACAAAACATGTAAAATACAACTCAGCTTTGTTTTGGATATAATTTTATAATGATTGAAGTTTGAAAATATAATTATGGCAACACCTGATAAATCTTTTTCCTTCCATGTGATGAAATGTTCTAAAGAGCACATTTTCTGATGTATTTTGAAACAAAGTTTGTTTCCTGACACAAATTAGTTCAAGTGTATGACTATTGACTGAATTATAAAGCATGTCCCAAGGTACAACATCATGTTGTACCTTGGGACAGTTTATCCTCTCTACTTTAAATGAGTGGCAATTTTTTAATTTCAAGCTGCCAGAATTTAAAAAAATATATTATCGAGGAATATATTGGTGTGTTGAAATGCTGCTTTGAAATTTTTATTTTGACAATAATTATCGAAGAAAAAAATTAAAATGTAAAAATTGTCCCAAGGTACAACACTCTCCCCTATACAGTTGTCTAAATAAGACATTCCATCGGCAACAATTTTATAACTTTTTTTCAAAAAAATTTATTAATTTTTTTCAAAACAATAACACTTTTTTAAAAATTCTTCTTCTACTTCATATTTCAATTTTTTTTATAGATTTTTTTCCCAAGCACCATTGATCTATTTTTAATAACTTTAGGTATGGAATTCATCATATGAGATATAGTTCAGGAGAAAAAAATAATTAAGTGAAAATACATATGAAATTCTTTAAAAAAATGATTGTGTTCAACTTATTTATTTTATTAAAAAAAAACATTTCATATTTTCACTATTCCATACCTATTTTTATTCATTAGACAGTTTTGTGCCACTAAAAAAATTGGGGCTGTTTTAGGAGTATTTACTTTAGTTTTAGTATTTTAAGTAAGGGCATGATTCAAAAATTTTAAAAACCGAGAAAAACCAAATTAAAGTTCTGAAATTTTGAATATTATTAAAATGTATACAAAAGTAGCTTGTTCAAAGCTATAAAATATGCTTTAATGCTTACTTTTGACATAGATTAGTCGAAAAAGTTTATATTTTATGAAATCAAAGTTTTAAAATGTGTCAATTTCAAATTTTTTGTTTTATTAGTATTCACACAATTAGTTTAGTATAATCCATTTCCATAAGTTACGCCTTCTTTCTTTTTATACTCTCTTTCTCTCTTAGATATGGCCATTTTGATAAATTTACGGGCACGATGATATTTTAAGTTTTGACTTATTTCTCTAAAGAGATTTTTGCGCAAATCGAGCATAGTCGATAACTGTCGTGTTTTACCTCCTATTGGTGCCGCCTTGGTGGCTGAATGGTTAGTGCACTAGTCTTTGGAGCTGCTGGGGTCGGGTTCGAATCCCGGTCAGGCATGGATGTTTGTGACAGTCAATAAATGTTGTTATTTGTCTATGTGTCATTCATTTCTTTGTGACTGTAAAATTTCTTTCTGTGTCTATCCCACTTGACGAAAGCTTATAAGCGGTTCTCTGAACAAGCACGCAAGCTGGAATATATATGTATCATACCATCATACCTCCTATTGGCAAACCCAAGTTTTCTTGTTGGGTTATAATGTTAGCAGAAATACCCTTATTGAATTAGCACACTGCATTTGTGACAAAAGTTTCCTTTGAACACCTAGACCGAATGATACTGTGCATTGTGCAAACTTTCGTTTTGTTTGGAGCACCTCACACATCTTTCTAGAAGTTGCCAAATTATGATAAAGTATTTTGATAGAAATTTAAATCTGAATATTTTCAATTGTGTACATCAATATTAATTGAAAATTTATTTCTATGATGTTACCTTAAATAGAATTTGAGCTATTAATTGTTATTTAAAAAGAGGGCAATAACATAAAATTACTTTTAAACAGCACAAGTCCCTGTACAATGGTACCTTTAACACACCCGTCACATATGTAATTAAACCAAAATTATATGCACTCCTTACTAAAGTACAACTAAAACAAGGGCGTACCCAGGATCTAATTTAGGGAGGGGCAGGAAACATTAGGGGTCCCTATTTTCTTTTAATTTTGGATGGGCCCCTTCTTTAGGGAAATTTCTTTTGATGCCTCTCCCTTGTTAACTTATAGGGTTTACTTATCTAATCAATTACGTAATGCGAATTGTCAATTTTTTTAAACAAAAGAAATTTAAAAATTTAGTTCTCCTATGCAACCATAATTATGAACTAGGTATATAGTTACTAATAAATAATTAATAATGCTGCTCATCACCCCCATACCCCGTCCTCCTTCGATCGGGCTTGCCAATGGTAAGTCAATGGGGAAAATGGTTTTAATTCCAAAAAAAAAAAAAAAAAAAAAAGCAATGAAATTATAGGAATATCTTGATGCGTTTTTTTTTAATTCATAAAACTCCAATAAAATTGTGCTTTTAGAGGTTATTTTTTTTAAAAACGCTATTTACTTTTTTTAATAGAAAAAATTTCGATTAAAAAAAAAGTAAATAGCGTTTTTAAAAAAAAATAACCTCTAAAAGCACAATTTTATTGGAGTTTTATGAATTAAAAAAACGCTTCAAAATATTCCTATAATTTCATTGCTTTTTCTTGGAATTAAAACAATTTTTCCCCATTGACTTACCATTAGCAAGCCCTATCGAAGGAGGACGGGGTATGGGGATGATGAGCAGCCTTAACTACTAAATGATTACTTGTGGAATTATTATCAAATTTTAAATGTACACATTACTTTGGTTTTTAAAAAAATAAATTTAAACTTTAAAATTATTAACATTCAAATACTTTCTAAAAAATTGAATTTTTGCCTACTGAACATTGATAGAACACTTTCGACGACGAAGATTTTTGTTGTCAATTTAATCAGTGTATTAAAATATGCATCTTGGAAATGAGTGTATTATATTGAAATACTCATTCCGTTGTCAATAAAATAGGTAATTTCAAAATTAGGCCTTGCATAAAAAATTTTATTCAAAGAACAATAAGCACAGAAAGTCTATGCAATTACAAATCACATCTACCAGTAAGGTTCAACAAAAACTTGTAACAACACTTTTTTTTAGATACAGAAACACTAAAAATCTAGGAGAATCTGGGGAGCCTTAGCCATAAGGGAGGTTTGGCTACCCTTTTTAATTTTAGTATTAAAAATACTTTAAAATTTTCTCACTGGAGGGTGCTCAAAGCTACTGTTTTAAGCAGAGTCACCTTAGTTTTATTGAGCTTACTTCTTAGCGGAAATTAGAAAATAATACGCATAATTTTAATACACATAAATATGATAAAACCTGCATTACTCCGAACATTAATTATGGCAAACATGATTTTTAAATTATTCTAAAATGTCGAATTAGAATACTTTTTTTTCTCATTTTATGCTTCCAAAAATAAGTTATAATGTTTATTGTGCACTTTCAATTGTGCAGTTTTTACTGGGCCAAGCCTCCTTACCAAGGGCCAAGCCTATCTTATAAATTGAGGCATAGTAAGGCTTGGTTTCATTAATGACTTAAATAAGATGCGATACAATATAAAAGAAGGCTTGACCCAGTATATTTTAATAAACAGTTAATATAGGAAGGAAAAAAATCATTATTAACATCTTATACAATAATTTTTTTAAATATATGCTATCATCTAAAACTTTTAATGTTAGAAAAATATATAAATAAATTTCTGAAAAGTAGGAAAAGGCTCCCCTGGTTCCCCTAATACTTAAAAATAGACTTCGCACTAAATGTAACAAATATTAGAAAACCATATTAATGGTATTTCTATAATTTGTCACATGAATTTTTTTTAACAAAATGCAATTTAGAATAGTTCAAAAAATAAGTATTAAATGAAAAGTCAATGTTCATTGATATAGAATGGTGTTTAACTTGGGGCCGAATCTCCCACAGGAGTCTTGCGCCAGCATTAGGACGTCCCTAATATAGGCGTATTTAATAGTCCTGGAAAGGAAAAAAACAATATGTAAAGATGTTCAAACTATATAAAAATTTTTAAGGGTTAATTTTAGTATTTTTACTCATTGATTTTTTAATTGGCAACGAAATGTAAGGAATTTCTTCTTTTTATTGTATGTACATATTACAAAAAAATTATTGAACTAGTTAAAAGGTTAAAAATTAGATTTTCCAGAGTTTAAAGTCATTTTTCGATAAATTTAGCTAAGTTTCATTTAAAAATCAAATGATAATCTAACTTGCACGAATTTATTCCGCAAGTTTATGTCCTCCTCATTGCTTAAACTTAAATTTAATGAGCTTGGAAGTTTTGTGATATTTTCAAAATATATTGAAAAGTGGAGACCATTATAATTAAAATCTTGTTCAGTCATTGTGTAACTGTTTTGAAGAAAAAGCTTGGCTTAATATTTATAAATTTGTAGGAATTATTGCTTCTCAAAACTGTGTGTGCGTGCAATATTTATCTCACACACTCACTTGTTAGTAATCTTATTCACTGCAAAATTTTTTAGAGAGAGTCCAGAAAATAAACTTACTTCTCTGCAACATTTATTAGAACTTTATAGATATGAAAATTAATTTACTGCAAAATTTTTCACTAATTTATTATGTACACAACAACACAAGCGGGCTCAAAAGATCCTCTACCCTGCAACATGATCTGGAAATCAGGAAAGACATCAATTTCCAGCACACAACACTCAAAATTACGAAATAACTTTTACACACTTTGTACCATCACCCGCAGACAATCGTAAATCTAAATCTCATACGATCATGCACCAAAATGGAACCTGTCTCGATAATTAAGGAAAAGGGAGACCACATCCAACTCACCACCCAAGCCCAAAACTTCGCTTACACAGATGGCTCCTCCGATTTAAATCTTGATAGAGAGGTGCAGGAGTTTTACTGACCGGTCCAGACGAAGAACAAGAGTGCCATCAAATTCCTGTTAGGAAAATTAACTCCTACTACACTAAACTCTTTGCCATCAAGAGTGCGTTGGAGATCTGCCTCTCCAAAGGCATCCACTGATGCAACGGCATTATCATCCTTTCTGATTCAAGATCGATTCAAATAGTCTATTTTAAACAGTCTATTCTCAAATAGTCTTCAACAAAGTCATCGCAGCCAAGAGATCCTGCACATTACAGTTGATACCAAACCAGCTCACGAAAATGTCATTGGAAACTAGAAAGCTAATGAGCTTGCCAAAGAATCAAAAGCTTTTCAACAATCATTGAACCTCACAACTCTCGTAGACGCCAATGCAGTCGCCAGCCAAAAACTTATCAAAAATAATTTTAAATACTCCACCCCTTCGACAATAACCGGACTACGAACAGGACATTCGAAAGGATTAAAAATCTCAACCGAGGGACAGAAAATCTATACAACACTTTACCCAAACTGTCATGATGTCCAACTGTCTCCGTAGCATATCTTTCATATATACTTTATTATAACATGTTTTGCCGTTACGAAAAAATAAGGACCAAATGTTCGTACTTTAAGAAAAAAATACAAAAAGAAATAATGATTTTTTTTTAATGCTTAGCTTACTTTTTTTTTTACTTCAAATAACAAAAAATATTTCAGATGGAATATTTATTTTCTGAAAATTTCAAAATCATGTATAATTAAAAACTATTACGGGAAATTCTATTTAACTTTTAAACCATACCTGTTTTCTATTAAATATTTATACTCCAAGCTTTCTTCTTTTAAGTCCTTATAATTATCATTGGATAATATGGCCCCATCTACCAGCTGTGCGTATTCAACTATGAATCTATAAAGCATCATGTATAATAATTAAGGCTTTGAAATATTAAGAAATAGATTGAAGCGAAGCTTTAACTGCAAAGTCTCTTTCTTCACTTTTTTTTAAATGTGTTTACGGTTTTTTTTTTTTTTGCCTTTCTTGGCACATGCTTGAAATGAAGTTATAGAAATATTGAAGTTATTTAGAGGTTAAAAATTAGAATTTTCTGAGTTTAAGGTCATTTATCGATAAATTTAGCGAAGTTTCATTTAAAAATCAAATGATAATCTAACTTGCACGAATTTATTCCGCAAGTTTATATCCTCTTCATTACTTAAGTTTAAATTTTAATGAGCTCGGAAGTTTTGTGATATTTTCAAAATATATTGAAAAGTGGAGACCACGGCTGTTGCAGTTAGAGCTCTCTACTGCTTCAATATTAATAAATACTTCAAAGTTAATTACCTTAAAAATAAATTTTGATTCTTAATTTTTTATAAAAAGAAGAATATATTTGAAGACAAACTGTGAAATATATTTATATCTTAAGATTTGGGCATTTTAACAGAACTTGTAGAATGCAACCGATCTTACTCAAAATTTTCTCTCAAACCTATCTACTAGATTGATTGGTTGGTAGATATATATATTTCGGCATGTGTGCTTGGCCAGAGACCCGCTTATAAACTTACTTGACGCTATATATACTCGCCAAGTAAGACAGACACAACACACTCACACACGTACGTGACAGATGCTGCCATCTATCGCGTGCCACCTCCACAATTTAGACATGTCCCTGAAGGGAAATAGTCTCCAGGGATATATGCACAAAACATGTCCAACACTATACCAACTGTACTGCACAGTATAACTCCCAACTCCTCAGTCACTTTACCAAATTTCAAATTCTCGTAAATTCTGCTGAGCGAAAAGTCTTCAAATTACTCTTCAGATGCCGCCCCGGTGGCGCAATCATTAGGACTCTAGCTTTTGGAGCTGCTGGGGTCGAGTTTGAATCCCGGTCAGGCATGGATGTTTGTGAACGTCAATAAATGTTGTTATTTGTCTATGTGTTATTCATTTCTATGTGACTGTAAAAATTCTTTCTGTGTCTGTCCCACTTGACGCAGTTCTCTGAACAAGCACACAAGCTGGAATATATATGTACCATACCATACTCTTCAGACACTTCAAAGTTATTAATTTTTATATTTTAATTACTCAAAATATTCTGGCATTATGTAAAAACTTTATCAGTTAGTTAAGAAATAACAGGATGACTATTTAAGATTTAAAATTTGTTTTAATTTGCTGGTATGACGTTTCTCATACCTGGTGAAATAAATATTTTTTTGTGTGTAATAAAGTCATTCTTTCGCCGAGGTTACGATTTCAAAGCTACTGCATTAGCCCTATAGGACTGAACAGCGATTGAAAATAATTCTTAAATATTAGAAATTATCTAACCTATCATCATAACAAGAAGACAGAGTATAAAATAAGATGTCATTTTCTTCTAAACCATGTAGTATCTCTAAGTTTGTAACAGGATATTTTCCTTTGAGTGGCTGGTCATGGTACTGCGGCATTATGATGGTCACCTCATTGTGATCCATGTTTTTGAAATGCTCTACAGCTATCTGTATTCCCCGGCAGCTGAATACTTTGTTTCGGCCATGACTGTAAGATAAAAACAACTCTAAACAAACACAAATTTAAATATAACTATTGTAATTTTTAGGGTTCATATTTTTCATGTAAAGTCAGTCCTCTTTTCACTTTTTTAGATCTATGACATGCGTTTTAGACGAGATCAAATGACTTCTTCAGGTATGGAGAAAAGTTCTTGGAACAAATTTTTTGAGTTTGTAACTTTATTTATACTAGTAGTACCATACCATATCAAAAGTTCTCGATTAAGAAACTAGAATAAAATAAAAAAAATACAAAAGTAGGTATTGACATGGTGAAGATGTCCGTCTGTCTGACCGTATTTCCCTGACAAAATTGGTTCGATCCGTCGAAACCTAAGATTTTTTTTATTTCAGAAAGGTATAACCGCAGATAACCATTTTCATACTTTTGTTCTTCTTCTGTCGCGACAAAATTGTACCGACATGTCGGTAAGTCGGGACGGACATCTGTCTTCTTGTCAGTCGACAAATGACCAATATTATCATTGAAAATTTATCTTTAGTCATTTAAGTTTCTCTTGCCACATCAACAATATCACTTGAAACCTTGATTAAATTTAAAATTGTAAGGAATATTATTTTTTCCCATATAAATCTGTTTGGAATGACGTTAAAATATAGCACAATATGAATTTTTGAATGTTCATTATTTGTTTACTAAGAAAGCTATTCACAGTGTTATTTTGTTTTCTTTAAGGAGATAATTGGTATTAATTTACATTTCTTCAATTTAATGCCATTTATAGTTTTTCATGTTTTATTACTAAAGGTTTTGAAAAAATCAGGCTTTTTCAAATATTTTTGCTAGTTTGTTTTTAAGTATAAGCATCTCACATCATTTAAGGTGACATTTTCCAAACGTCAAGGAAAGGATGCTATAGGATTTGTCACACAGTCAATTTTACATAATAATTCTTCAAACTGCAAATTATTTTAGCAAACGATAAAGTTATAAATTCATTTGCAAAAAAAATTAATAAAAGTAGCCAATTTTTGACGTTAAATGTTCAAATTGAACTAAATGCTTGGTTTGGCGTTATTTTTCCTGACGTTATAAATCCTGTGTGCAAGTGGTTATAGGTGACAGTTACTGTTACAAACGTATTTGTGTTCTAACGTGTATCTTATATTTCACTATTTAAGTAACATGAAGTACTGGCTTTTCATTTCTCTAAGAACTTGTGCTCCAATAACAAGTTTATTTCTGCAATCTCGTTGGAATATTTTAAGTATATGACATTCCCCTAAGGGGTAATTAAAATATAATTTGTGATTAACTCAGCAAATTATGGATTTCGCTAAAAATTCATGTCTTAAATTCATTTTTGTGAATATATTAAGGTGTTTCTATTAACAATTTTTTCAAAAATAAAAAATATTTAAAAATATACAAATTGTTTTAAATACCCCGATAGTGTATGCATTTTGCATGGGTTATTATAATTACTATTCAGTAAAAAATTCGTTTCATTATCTTATTTATTTATAGATTGGGATAGTTTTGGTGTGCAATTCCTTTAACATTACGGCCCCTAAACTTTGCATGTCTCTAACTCCACTAATAAAGCTTAAAAACAGAAATTGATATTTTGTGTTAAAATATGTCATAAATATGTAGATTTGAAATATGCACTGAATAAGTTGTGTTGCTATTGAAAATGCTGAAGTTGGTAACTTTTTTTAATAAAAAGATGACCCCTTATGCAAATTTTGTGTCATGCAATAGGGTACTTGACTAAATTTTTTTATTGGCTTAAAATGTTCTTATGCAAAATATATTAGACCCGTATTTTTTCTTTTTGGTGTATTATCTTTTGGTTTTTTCTTACGTGTTATCTGTGATGTCACTATGAACTATAAACAAACTTTGAAACACCACGTTGGAATCGATTTTAGGCAAATTCGAAATATACGCTTCTGTAAAACAGCCCTACATTTTCTCAATATTTATTATTTCAAAAGTAATTAGATTAAATCAAGTTTTATCAGAATACAAAAAACATCACGTCGGTTTGTTTATAGTTCATAGTAACGTCAGCCAAACTGACGTGCTTGTGAGCACGTGAAAAAATGCCTTTTTAAAACGATTTTTTTAATGATTTAAAGATTTATTTTGCAAAAATTATGTATGCATTTGTTATTTTTTTACTTTCAACTATAATTTAAATAGCATTAGAAGGTATTTTAGCGATACAGCCAAGCACCCTATTAACTCAGAATGTTAAACATTTAAAAATAAAACACCATAAAAGTATTTTGCTTCAGAAATAATTCGCTACAATTTTTTAGTTTCAGAATTTAGACTTTAAGTCGCACACACACAAAAAATACAGATGGACCCTTTAGTAGTACTCTAAATAATTAAAAAAAATGGTTTGCTAGCAAAAAATATCATACGTTAGGGCCTAATACTAGCTTAATAAACCAGGCGTTGCACGGTTGTACTCTTGTAATTATATGCCCTAAAGGGAAGTTTCAATACGTATAAAAAGCACTTTTTCAGAATCTGTACCCTTCAAAACCTGGCGGAAAAATAAAGTTTTCATTTCGGATTTTCAACCCCATTGCATCACTTTCATTAGCATACATTTTATACTAGGTAAATGGAAAAAAATAGGAGAACTTTACGCTGGTTATCTGTTTTATATTAAGAGTGATCACGAAAAGCATAGTATGGTGACGGTGATACTAGCTGCAGCGACAGTGGCAATGGTTTTGTTTCTTCAAAATTTGGCATACGTATAGTGAAAGTGAAAATGATAAGAATGAAAATATTTAATCACACAATGAAATCAAGAAATTTAAGAACATATTATGGGTGAATGTAAGTTTCAAAGGATATGCATACCAATCATCAACCCCGGAGTATTTAATTCTCTTCTGAGGAGACGGAAAAGGCGCTTCCCGCCCTCTGAATTGGGGTGTTGATGGTGCGGGAACAAGAAAGCTGGAAAAAGGAGGAGGATATTATTACAGTAGAACTCAACTCATTCGAAAACTAAATAGTGAAAGTGAAAATGATAAGAATGAAAATATTTAATCACACAATGAAATCAAGAAATTTAAGAACATATTATGGGTGAATGTAAGTTTCAAAGGATATGCATACCAATCATCAGCCCCGGAGTATTTTATTCTCTTCTGAGGAGACGGGAAAGGCGCTTCCCGCCCTCTGAATTGGGGTGTTGATGGTGCGGGAACAAGAAAGCTGGAAAAAGGAGGAGGATATTATTACTTACAGTAGAACTCAACTCATTTCAAAACTAAATGTATCAATCTGCTCCATTCACTCTTTTATCCAGGGTGGCTACAGAATCTGTGAAAACAAATTCCCTGACATTTCCCTGATTTTCCAGGCTGAATGTAAAACATTTCCCTGATTAGCGGCAATGAACTATATTAGCATGCTGGTTTCTTTCCGGTATTTGTAAAACCACTTTCTAGTATATTTAACATTAAAAAAAGATTTTTAAAAAAATTTATTTAATGAATATACAATGAGTTTTTTAAAACAAATCTATAAAAAAAGCAAGCGTTAAAGCCCATATAATATTTTTTTTAAAGTCATGATAAGACTTTGAGCAGCAACTCAACCACTTAGGTGAAAGCGTTTTCCGGATTAAATTTTTTTTATCCTTTCTTTAACCGGTTAAAATGGCAGTTTTGGAAATTTTCCCTGATTTTTAACAAAAATCACCAATTTCCCTGACTTTTCCGTGATTTTTCCAGATTGATTAAATTCCCTGACTTTTCCATGATTCCCCTGATCCTGTAGCCACCCTGTTATCCATCCAAGAGCTTAACATTCAAAACTTTTGCTATATTATTTATTGGAAAACCCTTTTTCTTAAAAAAATTATTTAGGGGCAAAGTAATTAAGAGTATTGGTCAGTCCCATAAGAAATATGCAATAATTTTAAAATCCTATCGTCTGTAAAAATAAAGTATTGCTTTCCTAAGTAAAACATTGGAGTGGTGTATGTATCTACTTAATATTCTTTATAATAGTGCCTCGACACTTCGACAAAAAATTAGTAATTCAATTATCCAATATCTGGCTATCTAAATCCAAATAAAGCTAGGAGTGTGAAACACGACTCGACCTTAAATTTCTACTCAATAAATCAATAACTTTAAGGTAATTATATGCCCTAAAGGGAAGTTTCAATACGTATAAAAAGCACTTTTTCAGAATCTGTACCCTTCAAAACCTGGCGGAAACATAAAGTTTCCATTTCGGATTTTCAACCCCATTGCATCACTTTCATTAGCATACATTTTATGCTAGGTAAATGGAAAAAAATAGGAGAACTTTATGCAGATTATCTGTTTTATATTAAGAGTGATCACGAAAAGCATAGTATGGTGACAGCAGGGGTGCAGAAAATGTTTTAACTTCAAACATTTCCCCCAATCCGTTTGAAAATTTCCCCTAAAATTTTATCATATATTGTAGACTTGCATAAATTCTGTATTTCCTTAAATTTTGCGATATACAGGGATGCTGGGGCTTGTTGAACAAAAAAAAAACAAAAAACAGAAATCCAAACCAAATGCTTGGTTTGAAAAGCCAAACAAGCTGAACTAGGTGTGACCGAAAAATTTAAATTTTAACAATTATCTCAACAAGACAATTTTAATAACTATACTAAAACAGATACTCCTTAATGTTATGTACTTTTAATATCTTTACGTACACTTTAAGTAAATTTTCTTTTATCAGTATGTTAGTACTTGTTAAACAGAAAAGCTGAACCTCAAACCAAATGCTTGGTTTGGAGAACCAAAAAAGCTGAACTAAGCGTGACCGATAAAATTTATATTTTAACAATTATCATGACACAACAATTGTTAATATAATAATTATATAATACTATACTACTGAATGTATTTTTAATTTCTTTATAAACACTTTAAAATCAAATAAATTTACTTTCATTTATGTTAGTTTGGGGAAGGGGGACATCATCAGTTTTGTCTGTTGTGTGTGTGAAAATTTTTGCTCTTCATTTGGTGTATTACCACTAAGTTTTGGTAGTTTGGCAGTTCCATAAGGGTGAAAATTTAGGCACCGGGCCAGGTTTTGCAAAAAAAATCTTGACTGCCTCTTTGGGATTGAATTCCCTATCATGGTCTTTCTATGCATATCCTTATTAACATGGTTCATGCATTCGTTAAAAAAAACAAAATTCAAACACTTTTATTTTCCAGAAAAATTCTAGGACTAAAAATTTATTAGCAACATAAAATCTAAATATATAAAACGTGCATAAGCTCGACACGCCATTTTTTAAAAAAAAAAACTAAAACTTGTCTACAATCAGAAACCTCAGTATATGCCGAAATAGAAAAAAAAAAGGTTCAAGCGTAAACAAAAAGAATTTTAATACTTTCAAGCTGTTCTTGTGTTCACGACTCACGGACACTTGATCAGAAAAAATAATGTGGTTGTCCGACTGGCCTGAACCGGAGCTACAAAAGATACTCTTCCAATCACGCAGAGCCACAGAACTGTCAATCATTCTGATGCAAGGTGACTTCATCGGCAGATTTCGTGAAAATTACTAGGCGGCAAACTAAGTAAATCAGGAAACTTTATTGGACTACACATTTTTTTGTCACGGTAAATGATCGTCTTCTAATGGGGAATTGCACTTACCGTTCATCGATATTTGAAGACATCGTAATGTAATCTTAATTCATCCTCAAATTTGAATTAACACATTCGCTGCCACTAAATCATCGATAGAGTCTTCATCGATAGAGGCTGATGAAGTAGAAAAACATCCTGTTTTTTTAAACCTGTTCGTTACAATCGAAATGAACTAAATATTCTCAGATTCGAACAAGTAAAAATCTTAGTTTGAGGTCTAAAAATTGCAAGGTTAGGTTGAATTAACGTTGCTAACTAAAGCTATACGACAGCCGCCAGCTAGTCGTAAAAATACGAGGGAATTTTCCTGGCTTCTTCCAACCGGAAAACTCGCATAACTAGTCACTAATTATTGAATTGAAAGCCAATTGCCAGATTTGCTTCAGTGATTAACTTTTCGACTATAAAATCATCATTAATTTTTCATAATTCATATTTTTTGGTTAGTTTTTGTTTGAAAAAATACAAAAAAAAAACCAGACTATTTGCAATTTTTTTATAGCTAGATTTACTTTTATTCAGTATGTCTGGTGTCTGGTCGCTCTACACTTGAGACGAAGGATTTAATTTCCTCGTAATTTTAAATAGAATGCCCTCTTTCAAATCACCAAGCACAGAAGGATCGGTTGCAAAAGTTACAAACGAACTAGAACTCATAAGAACGGTTGGCGAAATGGTACTATGAATTTCATCAGAATGTGCTTTTATCGGTGAATCGGAACCAAGCGCCTCCCTAAGGAGTCAGTGGCATCCAACGTGTTGAAATTTGTTATCTTTATTATTAAAATCCAATATTTAAACTAGTTATTTATCAAAATTTAAGCATAGTTTTTATCAATATAGAGCTTCTAATGGAGAGATTGCACTGGCTGGCCGAGATTTGAAGACATCTTAGTATAATCTAATCTTAATTCATCTTCCCATTTTGATTGAAATTTTTTTATCTTCATTATTAAAATCTGTTATTTTAACCTGTAGTTTATTGAAATTTAAGTTAAGTTTCACCTAATTCCGGGCAACGTAAAATTTGCGATCAACCGCGATGATATGCTGAATTCGCGATACGATATTTGAGTTTGTTAGAACAAAATTAAAAAGTAAATTTACGGTAAGTTTTAAAACAGAAAGCGAATGGCTGGTCAGAGAATTTTGTAATACATTGTTAAAATCGAAAATAATTGAATATTTTTCACAAAATTTCCCCAGAAGGCTAAAATTTCCCCCGATCTAGGATCGGACATATTCTGCATCCCTGGGTGACAGTGATAATGTACTGCGTTTTCAACTTCTGAGACTTATAGTGAATGCGAAAATGAAAAGAATGAAAATATT
This sequence comes from Hylyphantes graminicola, assembly GCA_023701765.1. Classification (NCBI taxonomy): domain Eukaryota; kingdom Metazoa; phylum Arthropoda; class Arachnida; order Araneae; family Linyphiidae; genus Hylyphantes; species Hylyphantes graminicola. Next base: position 23,176,865 of record CM043113.1, on the reverse strand, counting down.
TGGTCACAGAATGAAATTAAGAAATTTGAAACTTTTTATGGGCGAATTTAAGTTTTAAAGGATATGTATATCCAATGACTCGATAAGTGTTCCTGAAATTCTGAACCGTATATTTGAAAAAGATCATCTTTAAATGATGGTGTGTGATCAATTAAAACTTATGCACTGAAGAAAAAAACATAAATATAAGAAAAATCAATGACATGGGGGAAAAACTAGCATTGATGAATTGAGTGTTGAAATGAATAAATACCCAATTTGTCACTTCCTCATGCTGCCCCTTATAGTTAGCGAAAATGAAGATATGTTTTTTTTTATCACTGACAAAATGACGATGATATTAAAAATTTTCACTCACACTACAGGCATCAGCACTTTTCGGCCGGTCAACAACTCCGGAAGTTTTGATTTTAGGCTCCCTTTTCTGTTGAGGACACGACGATGATATTAATGCCCATTAATATCATCGTCGTGTGCGATGATAGATGCAATGATTTTTGGGAGCTTGAAGGTAAGGAGATGTGCCTTTATTTAAACTGAAGTAGGGGGACCAGGCTCCGAAAAGCTGGAAAAAGGAGAATATTATTACCGTACGACTCAACTCATTTGAAATCTATATGTATCAATCTGTTCCATTCACTCTTTCATCCATCCACGAGCTCAACATTAACCCTCCGTAGAAAAAGATACCTGCTTTGACGGTACCGAAAGTGTAGAAATGTTTTTATCGTTAAAACCGATCTATGAAACTGAAATTCGTCATTCACCCTCCGTAATCAGTAGCTTCCCTACGCTTTTTCTTCAAGGTTTGAAATTCTTGGAATTGACCGCCTCTTTTACAACTGCTGGAAGGCGAAGGAAGGTGGACAATAACTGGACGATGATAATTTAGTTTTAATTAACCAGATTCATTTAAACTGGAAGAGATTTGGTTTTTATTAGAATACAACTCAACTGATCCGGAATCTAAATGCAACAGTATGCTAACTCCATCTATCCCACCATGAGCTAAACATCCAAAAGTGTTGCTTTTTTTATTTAATGAAAAACTCTTTCTTAAAAAATAATTTAGAGGCAAAGCATTTAAGATTAATGGTCAGTTCCATAATATGCAATAATTTTAAAATCCTATCGTCTGTAAAAAGCAAGTATTGCTTTTCTAAGTAAAACATTGGAGTGGTGCATGTATCTACTTAATATTCTTTATAATAGTGCCTCGACATTTCAACAAAAAAAATTAGTAATTCAATTATCCAATATCTGGCTATCTACAGTAAACTCCCGATTATCCGCGGAATTGGGTGGCGCGGCTTCCGCGGATAAGCGAATTCGCGGATAATCCGCAAAAATGAAGAAAATGCCTATTAACAAAATATCTTCTGGGTTTTATTGAGTATATTACAATAATCAGCTCCATGCACAAATTTATTATCTTCAAATTGTCTATTACTGTCGTTTCTCCTATGCCATACTGCATGCACATTTAATTTTTAGAGTTTCCGTTTTCTTGCTTTTTAATGAGTTGTAGTTCGTCTTTTTTTTTTTAGTTTCTTACGCATTTCGCCAGTATCAAAATCACATAAAGCAATTCAATTAAATTAGCGGACTGTTTATTTTACAAGTGGCGCTTTTTAACAAAAACATGTTCGTGATGTGCACCTGGTTTTCACCAGGTACATCACCGGGTTTTCTAATCATTCTTTATTTTAATGCATTTGTTGTTCTTGTTAAATGTATTCGCCGTTCTTTGAATGTGTTCATCGTTCTAGAAAGGATTTCGTTGTTCTTGGAATGCTTTCTTAAAAAAAGTTTAGAAACAAATAAAATTCATTTGTTCCGTTTTTTTTTAATTTTTTTATATCTGAACTGAAAAATGGGAGGGGGGGGGGGGGATAGTGGCCCGCGGTTAATCCGCAAAGCGGATAATCCACCCGCGGATAATCGGGAGTTTACTGTAAATCCAAATGAAGCTAGGAGCGTGAAACACTACTCGACTTTAAATTTCTACTCAATAAATCAATAACTTTATATGCCCTAAAGCAGAGGTTCCCAACCGGTGGTACGCGTACCACTGGTGGTACGCGGGAATATTTCAGGTGGTACGCGTGAGTGATGTGAACAACATGATGATATCTATAGCTTCTGTACGCATGGTACACTGCAGTTACTTGTGTGAGTTTATTTTCAGAACTTTAGTAGAAAAAAACATAGAAGCAGAATAGGCGTTGAAGAGGACTTAGTGAAGATTGGTTAGATTAGTTTGGAATTATCGTCGCACTAAAGCTACACGAGGGGTATTCTTAGTGAAGATAAGTTCCATAACTAATAATGGTGATATTTTAATCACAGGGAAACAACAAGTTTCGCACTAAGGACATGTAAATGTATAATTTAAATGGTGATTAATTTTTTGCTGAGGTTGGAACTATTTTATTATTTCTAAGTTTTTAGACCTATAGGTAATAAATAAAACTGTATAAATTAATGCCATTTTAATCTTTTTACTTCTCTTTTATTATAAGCATGTTAAAAATAAGCAAATATCTAACCATTAAATACGAAGTTTTCTCAGGAATTTTAGTCAAAAAAAAACCTTTTGAACTTTTTAGAAGGGTAAATATTATACTTTTATTGAAATATTTCGATCTGGTGGTACGCGAAAAATTCTCAAAAAGTCAAGTGGTGCGCAAGTGCGAAAAGGTTGGGAACCCCTGCCCTAAAGGATAGTTTCAATACGTATAAAAAACACTTTTTCAGAATCCGAACCCTTCAAACCCTGGCGAAAACATAAAGTTTATAATTCGGATTTTCAACCCCATTGCATCACTTTCATTTGCATACATTTTATGCTAGGTAAATGGGAAAAATAGGAGAACCTTATGCAGATTATCTTTTTTATATTAAGAGTGATCGCGAAAAGCATAGAATGGTGACAGTGATACTGTACTGTTTCTTCAACTTCTGAGACTTGTAAGTGAATGTGAAAATGATAAGAATGAAAATATTTGGTCACAGAATGAAATTAAGAAATTTGGAACATTTTATGGGTGAATGTAAGTTTTAAAGGATATGTATACCCAATGACTCAATAAGTGTCCCTGAAATTCTGAACCATATATATTTGAAAAAGATTATCTTCAAATGATGGTGTGTGATCAATTAAAACCTATACACTGAAGAAAAAAAACATAAATATAAGAAAAATCAATGACATGGGGGAAAAAACTAGCATTGATGAATTTAGTGTTGAAATGAATAAATACCCAATTTGTCACTTCCTCATGCTGTCCCTATATGTTTATAGTTAGAGAAAATGAAGATATGTTTTTTTATCACTGACAAAACGACGATGGTATTAAAAATTTTCACTCACACTACTGGCATCAGCACTTTTCGGCCGGCCAACAGCTCCGGAGGTTTTGATTTTAGGCTCCCTTTTCTGTTGAGGACACGACGATGATATTAATGCCCATTAATATCATCGTCGTGTGCGATGATAGATGCAATGATTTTTGGGAGCTTGACGGTAAGGAGATGTGCCTTTATTTAAACTGTGAAGTGGGGGACCAGGCTCCGAAAAGCTGGAAAAAGGAGAATATTATTACCGTACGACTCAACTCATTTGAAATCTAAATGTATCAATCTGTTCCATTCACTCTTTTATCCATCCACGAGCTTAACATTCAAAAAGTTTGCTTTTTAATTAATCAAAAACTCTTTCTTAAAAAAAATAGTTTAAGGGCAAATAATTAAGAGTAATGGTCAGTCCCATAAGAAATATGCAATAATTTTAAAGTCCTATCTTCTGAATAAAGTATGAATTGCTTTCCTAAGTTAAACAGTGGAGTGATGTATATATCTATTAACATTCTCCATAATAGTACCACAACACTTACACAAAAAATTAGTACTTCAATTATCCAATATACGACTATCTAAATAAAATGAAGTTAGGAGTGTGAAACACCTACTCAAATTTAAATTTCTGCTCAGTAAATCAATAACTTTAAAGGTAATTAATTATAGGCCCAAAAATGTAGACATTTTTTTTTAAATCACTGGCATAGAATAGTGACAGTGATATTAGCTGCAGAGTGACAGTGACAATGGTTTTGGTCCTTTAACATCTGACAGACATATAGTGAAAGTGAAAATTATAAGAATGATAATATTTAATCACAGAATGAAATAAAAGCAATTTGAAACATTTTATGGGTGTGAAAGTTTCAGAGGATGTGTATTATGTACCCAATGACTAGATAAGTATTCCTGAAATTCTGAACCGTATATTTGAAGAATATTGTCTTCAAATGATGTGTGTGATCAATTAAAACTTATGCAGGGAAGAAAAATAAATAAATACAAAGTAAAAAAAATCAATTGCATGGTCAAAAAACTACTGTTGATGAATTGAGTGGTGAAATTAAGTTTATATACCCAATTTGTCACTTCCTCATGCTCTCCCTATATGCTTTTACAACTTTTAACCTTTATAAAAGGGACGACTTGAGCAAACCCCTCTTTGATAGAACTAGTTATGGTTAATTAGTTTGTGTAGTTACCAAAAAAGTAGAAATGTTTTTTTATCATTGACAAAACCACCTACGAGATTAAATTCTTCACTTACCATTGGTATCTTCTTACCATCCGCCTGTTGAAATAACAAGATTCTTGTTATTTCAACAGGCTGGGTTTCTTCTTCTCTTGGACCCTCTCTTTTTGTAGGGGTCGTAGGCAAGAATGTAGCTAATATCCTACGCCTATAATGTCCTGTCGATTCTGATGAGGAACCAGGCACATATTATATAGGCTGGAAAAGGAAGGCGTACATTATTACCATGGAGGAATGAGTAGTAGGGAGCAGGCATTGCCTATTCCGCGCCATTGAGTGGGGTGAAGTAACTGTAAGGTATAGCAAGGAAGCTAATACAGGGAATGATTGCCCACCCATGCGTTTAACGCCATAGGAAGCAATATTAATTTCAAGAAAAGTAACTTTTGGAGGATTTTAAAAAATATACTGCAGCTATAATTTTAGAAAAACATTCATGTGCTATCAGACACTTGGAAACACAAGCTAAATAATATTGTTTTGCTTTTTTTATTTCAGAGAAATTTAGTTTGTTCAAAACTATCTTTAAACTTAGCATCAAAAATATATAATCAAAGCCACTTGTACTTTTTTTCTTACCTGGAATGCGTGCAACATGTTCAATGAATAAAATAGGTTTTTTATTGACAATCGTAAGCATATAAGCTGTACTATGTCGAATAAAACTTAGGAATATGAAGTAATAAATCTTAACTAAATGTAGAGAAAATATCTGAATTTTATTTTACAGAGACAACTAAAACTTTTTATATGAAGGAAAAATGTATAGATGTAACAACTGGGCATTATCTGATAAACAACTATTGGAAACAATTTGAAATTTTTTTTATTCAAAATGGTTTTATTTTTTAAAATACTGAATATAACGGACGTTTTTTTTTTGTTGAGAAATTGCGTTTTTTTCTTCATTGTCGCCCAGCGATTTGACAAGTACTAGGCAGAATTTTTTTCACTGGGCAACACAAATGTTGAACAGCCACTACATTAAAAATACTTTGGTACTGGATACACTTGTACCGAATTTGATGGCTGTATTTCTTTCCGTTTTCAGCAATACCTTTAAAACCAAAAAAGAGCTACAGCGGCCACCACTCGCAATTTTTTTTCTCGAAAACCTTATTATGACGAATAACAGGTACTAGACATTTAACATCAGTTAGATTATTGTGTTCATATTTTACACATAAAAGTTACCTTTTAACAATAAAATTCATAAAAAATTTCATTAAATGTTTAATTAATGTTAATTACTATAATGCACAAAATTTTTTGAAAATAAGTAAGGAAAACTTATTTATGCTATTAAAATATGGAAAGAATAAATGAGAGTTATTTGGAAACAAATCGTAGTTATACTCAGTAGCAGCTAAATACACGTTTTATTTTTTATTTACTGCTAATAAATTAATTTTAATGAATTTACTAATAAATGAATTTTTATTATATAAGACTCTTCCTAAAAACTAAAACTTCTAAAAAACTAAAAAATAAATGAGGATGTTAAAGTTTTACATTAAACTCACATAAAAGTCTATTAAATAGTAAAATAAAATTTATTAAATTCGGAAAACAGAATTACATTTTAAAGTGATGCAAAATATTAAAATCTAACTTCATACAATTTTAGTTAAAATAAAGGCAAAATATTATTCTCCCAGAAGGAATTGAGAATGAACATCAATTGATACATTAAAATTGTTTCAGAATCTTTCTTAAAATATGTAAATAAAACACAATTATATTGACACAAAATCGGATTCGACTACACACTCAAACCGGTGTTTTGGAAATCACAAGATGGCCTCGCGGTTGCAGCGACGGTTTCACTGATGTCAACTTCCCTTCAGTCATTCCTCCACGATTATTACAGTAAAACTCAACTGATCCGAAATCCAAATGTATCTATCTGCTCCATCCACGAGCTTAAGGTAGGCGAATACTCAAAATTGTAAATTTTTTACTATTGCTTTAATCTTTTCCAAATTTGGCATAGTGATTTCAATTACAATGAACAATGCTTTTTTGCCAATTTTTTTTTATTTAAATATAATTGATTTATTTTAAACGGTGTTTTTCAACTAAAAAAATGGGTTTACGCCAACACTTCTAGCATAAAAAGTTTTACCTTAATTTATCTGAAAATTTTCACAGATGCTATTTCAATATATATCTGTGCCATGAACCTCTAACATCTGGTGTAAGTATACAAGCTTTTTTCAAAAAAAATGTCCAAGTGTAAGTTAATGGAAAAAAATCCTTTTTTGTGTGTAATTTATAACATTTTTCTTAACTATTTTTCTTGTAATTTGTATGTAACTCTAGAGGATCTTTGCATGTATCAGTACAAAACGAAGAATTTAACACATAATAAATGTTCATAGGATGAAAATTCAATGTGGTAGACTTGTTGGCGTAAACCTCATTTTTTGGTAGAAAAACACCGTTTAAAATAAATAAATTATATTTAAATGAAAACAAAAGCCAAAATAGTATTATTCATAAATTTTAAATCACTATGCCAAATTTGGAAAAGATTAAAACAATAGTAAAAATTTTAGAATTTTGGGTATTCGCCTACCTTAACATTCAAATATAAAATTAATGCTGTTCTGTTGAACTAAGGGAAGGTAGATAAACTTTTGCAAACATATTTTTACATTTGAAAAAAAAAATGCTGTGTGAACGTAAAATGCCTTTGGTTCAAAAAAGGTGTGTATTCGAATTGTAATTTATATGGAAAACACATATATTATATAATCAGAGTATTTTAAATAGTCCAGAATACAGGCTTATTATTCAGTGATTTCGTTTTGTAATTTTTTTTCGCTATGTAGCCTAGTCTCGATACACACAATATTTTTCTTTTTATGTATAGGTAATACAGTAAGTTAATGGTGTTTTTCGCTCCGAGTTTAAATATTTTGTAGTACACAAGAATTTCTAGCAACAAACAACTTAAATATAATTTTAAATAAACATTCCAAAAACACAAATGGAGAAATAGTCATAAAAATATATATTTATAGTGTCGGGTTTGGACATAGCAGGATTTTGCCCTGTGGGGTTTTCGGTTTTTTAGTTTGACTGAACTTATTTCCTTCCTCGACCCAGGGCATCGATTTAATTTTAAATTTCTGAAAGAAAACGTTTGCCAACTTAACTACTTTTTACCATGACCCTTTAAATATTAGTACATATCCCTATTGAGGGACTCTTGTTCTTACCTAAATTCTATTCTTCCTTCCCATACCTATTACTTATATATGCCTTTTCTTTTTCTTCCTTTGTTTTGTTCATTGGAAGACGACCAGAGAGATAACTTGCCTAAGGAATATTCCTTACCCTTCCTTAGGCAAGTCATCTCTCTGTTTTCTGGAAAAAAGGAGGATGATATTATTACAGTAGAACTTCAATTATCTTAATATAAACTACAAACGCACAGCAAATCAAAGTGTCTTAAATTGAATTCAGACAAAAAAAGTGCCTTTACCGAATGACACTTTATCGAGACCCTAAATCGGGTTTGAAAGTTTAAGACGCTTTGGTGATGTCTGAAATGGCTACGTTTCAGATGCTTATTGTGTCCGAAAATGGGTTCACTTTCAGACACTTTAAGATGTCTTACAGAATGGGAGCCGTAGCCCAGTCTCCAATCCAAGTCTTGCATCTGTGTTAATCCAACGGAAAAAAATATTTTTCGAAGCCAAGTTTCTATGACAAGCGGAGTACTTTGACTTAGAAAACCTTTTTTCCATTGGATTAACACAGAGAGAAGACTTCGGTTTGCAGAACCAGCTACTACTCCCATTTTCACTTAAAAGCCAAAATATCTAACTATACAGGACTTAAAAATTGGAGGAACGTTTACTTCGTAAACACGATGGAAGCTGTCATAATCAGGGTGGCTACAGAATCTGTGAAAACAAATTCCCTGACTTTTCCCTGATTTTCCAGGCTGAATGTAAAAATTTCCCTGATTAGCGGCAATGAACTATATTAGCATGCTGGTTTCCTTCCGGTATTTGTAAAACCACTTTCTAGTATATTTAACATTAAAAAAAGATTTTTTTAAAAAATAAATTTATTCAATGAATATACAATGAGCTTTTTAAAACAAATCTATAAAAAAAGCAAGCGTTAAAGCCCATATAATATTTTTTTTAGTTATGATAAGACTTTGAGCAGCAACTCAACCACTTAGGTGAAAGCCTTTTCCGGATTAAACTTTTTTTATCCTTTCTTTTACCGGTTAAAATGGCAGTTTTTGGAAATTTTCCCTGATTTTTAACAAAAATCACCAATTTCCCTGACTTTTCCAGATTGATTGAATTCCCTGACTTTTCCATGATTCCCTGATCCTGTAGCCACCCTGATAATGTACTGCCACCAGGTTTACAAAGTAACATACACCCATTTTCTTACAATTCAATGTTTTTTTTTTATAAATACTTAATTATGAAAAGTTTAAATGTTATTTTAATATGGTAGAAAAACTATAACAGTTATACAACATTAAAGAAGGAAATTATAAGAATATTAATTTTTTTAAAAACAATGAGCTAACTGAAACATAATTAAAAAATAAAATTTTCTGTGTTGCTTTTATAGGAATATTTTATCTGATAGAATATAAAATATAGTTAAATTTAAAAAACCAATCCACTATCTAATGTAAAATTTAATTGTCACAATTACATAGTTATTCAAACTTGGAAGAGATTATTTTAAAAGGCAACAAACTGTTAAATTAGAGTGCTTTAGCACTTTATTGACTTTTCCTCAGGGCCGGATCTAGGGGCGCAATGATCTAGGGGCGCCAAAATCACGGAAAATGAAAATAAACTGATCAAAAAATTAAGTCACAGGCTATCCTAAAATCAAAAATTCCAAAATCGCTGAAAACAGTTTTTAAATCGAACCGTTTCAAAATATAATGCCTCAATGTATGATTAAAGTTAAATAAATAAGCAAATTGAATACAGCTTGCTACATTAAAAAATATACCGAAAATAAGTTAAAATCAATTATAGTAACTAGAAAGTGAAATGCACTCAGATATTGTTTCACAACTTCTTATCTGCACGCACGGAAACTTTTTGAAGTTTATTCAGTTATTGGCTGAGTTTCATCCAAAAATGAATTAACACGTTCTCAGAGTCCTCAATAAAGAAGAAATCAAAGCTACATATCTAGGGAAAACTATACAAAACGAAATAATTGAATTATTGCATGAAAACATAAAGCATCACATCAATGAGCAAATTCTAAAGGCCAAATATTATTCCGTGATTCTTGACTGTACTCCCGATGCATTAATTTCGAAACCCAGTAAACTCCCGATTATCCGCTGACTTGGATGGCATTGCATCCGCGGATAAGCGAATTAGCGGATAATCCGCAAAAGTAAAGAAAATATCCTCAAAACTGTTTATGGGTTTTATAAAAGTAAAATAGAGTTATAATAGTATTATAAGAGAAATCCGCCAGAACCATGCAACGCTGTACAATTAAAATCTCTGAGTTTATTTTACAAATGACTCTTTATGACAAATAGCTCTTGATGTGCACCTGGCCGAACACATTTTGGCACACACGAGGTTTTCTATAGTCATTCTTATTTTTATAATGTATTCGTCGTTCTTTAAATGTATTCGCCGTTCTGGAAATGAATTCGTTGTTCTTGGAATGCATTCTGTCAAGTTTTGAAACAGATAAATTTCTTTTCTCAGCGTTTTGTTAAGTTTATTATACTATTTGAAGGGGGGGATCGTGGCCCGCAGATAATCGGGAGTTTACTGTACGTCATCCTGTCAGAAGCAAAACAAGGAAGTTTTTTGTATGAGGGCCCGGATAAACCCGTTCACGACCTCAAACAAAATTATAAAATAGATATTTTTCACAGTATGGATCAAGCAATAAATTTCTTGCAAACCAGATATAATTTATTAAATACTCACAGCAATTATTTCGGCCTTTTGTATAATATTTTGGTCTAAAAGACATGCCCAGAAAAGAGCTACAGGCATATTCTAAAAATTTGGAAGTAGTTTTAACTAATGGGAATTCAAATGCCCTGCCTGGAACTAGCCAATGAAATAAGGATTGTTTCGTCATTATTAACAAAAAAGGAAACTCAGTTTCTTAGTTTATCGCTACGCTCAAATCGCACCAAACCTCAGCAGTCGGCATTACTGCTTACATTGCCAGTCACTGTGGATTCAGGGGAAAGAAGTTTTTAAAAACAAAAAATAATTTTAAAAAATCGCAGAACGATGGAGACGCAAAATCGGCTTAATGGATTGGCAATGACAGCTATAGAATACCAAATTTGTGACAAATTAGACTTGAAATCACTGGTTCGTGAGTTTGCAGAAAGAAAAGTTAGAAAAAGGGCATTTTAATTACTTTGGTTAGTTAGAATTTATTTAAAATAGGAGATATTAGTTTATTTAAGTTTTGTTTTCCTTAAGTGCCAAATTGGTGATTTTGTTAACTGATATTTGAGTTTTTAATAAAACGTTTTTTGTTTTCAATGCTCCCTTGACTTTCTGTTATAGTCGCATGAGATTTACTTGAAAACAAAAACGGGTGGGGGAGGGGGGGCGCAAAATTAAGGTTTTGCCCGGAGCGCCAAAATGTCTAGGGCCGGCCCTGTTTTCCTATTAAAATTATTTTGAAAGAAAAACATACTGCATCATTACACAAAAATTAATCTTTCAATGTAAGACATTCTTGATAAATAACCCAAATTTAAGATATACAAATTATGCATCGTAAGAATACTTTTAACTACCCGGGTATTTTCACTGCACTCTTCTGATAAAGTTATAAATTTATCTTCTTTTTTAGTTGACTTCTAAGTATTATAAAAAGTGTCTTATACATATTGTTTTACATATTATATACTTATTTTATACATACTGTTTTTCACCGCCAATACAATAGAGAATCTAGAAGTCTTTTCCACAAAAATATCTTCGAATTCGAAAAAGAACACGAGAAACGTCAGAACAGAACACGAACAACAAGCAGAAACCATGGTTGGTTGGTTGCTATACATATATTTTCAGGTTTGTGTGCTTGCTCTATGGCTTGCTTAGAGAGCCGCTTATAAACCTTCGTCAAGTAAGACAGTCACAACATACACACAATCACACTCACATACACACATATACGTGACAGATGCTGCCTTCTATTACGCTCCACCTCCACAATTTAGACATGCCCCTGAAGCAGAGGGAAATAGTCTCCAGGAACCTATACCCGTGGGAAACTGCGCAATGACCGCCCACAAGATTTTCGGACCCAACAGATTTAACGAGCACGTCTCCGCATATACTCGGTGAGTTTTCAGCGACCAGGTTCGATCGCGGGACCTTCCGATCCGTAGATCGCTACTCTGACCACAGGAAACCATGGCAACCACAGAAAACTATTATTGTAATAAAGAGGAGTTGAGAAGTACCATGCAATCTTCAAAGGCTTTTTCAAAAGATTTTAAAATGCTTTAAAATCTATATTTCATCACTTTACGTGTTCTAATCATACTTTCATTAACAACTGTTTGTTTTACATACTGTTTATATTTTTATTATAGATTTGTTTGAACATTTTGTCACCACACTGCAACAATAAAAATGACAAGACATTGCGCGCGCAGGGAAATGCCTAGATACGAATTGGTCAGGCATGCGCGCGCACCTACCTCGAATGGACCAAATTAAATATACATTTATATGCGCGCGCAATGTCTTGTCATTTTAATTGTCACAGTGTGGACATAGCGAAAGAAAACGAAAGTAAATGCTAAACTCTTGGGGCCTTTTCACACGGAGCACCTTGATCACGAAACTTCCATAGGAATAACATGGAGAACCGCTGTAGAGAATTTTTCATTGAATTTTTTCGTGGAGACACGAAAATCGGTAAACCGGTTTTGCGGAGAGATGTAGGTAGCCAATCAGCATCAAGTATAGCTCTGACGTCTTGTTGGCAAAATCGAGTTTGCCAAATGGAGAAAAATCTACTTTATGCTGGCCAATGTTGATTTTTGTAGTTAGCACTCCTTGTTAAATCGGCTTGTGGGGAGCCTTGTGGTTAAGATCTCGATCTCGTTATCGTAAGGTCTCGCGATCGAGTCTCGGTACCACTGAAGAACCACCGAATATGCGGAATACGTGCTCGTTAAATCTGTTGGGACCGAAAATCCTGAGAGTGGTTATTGCACATTTTCCCACGGGTACAGGACCCTGGAGATTATTTCCCTCTCCTTCAGGGATTTGTCTAAATTGTTGAAATGGCGAGCGATATATGGCAGCATCTGTCACGTATGTGTGCGTGTGTTGTGTCTGTCTTACATGATGGAGTATTATAAGCGGATCTCTGACCAAGCACACAAGCCTGAAAATATATGCACACCAACCAACCAATTCCTACACGTGATAGAAATTTGTAAAAATATTGAAAAATTGAAAAAATGTGCCAAGACTAGCAATAAGTATCATTCACAACAACCCCTCCAGGAACGTGTGACGTCAGAATCTTTGCAGGTGGACAACCCTGTCCGAGCAGTTCCGTGCACAAGGTATACCGTGTGAAAAGGCCTTAATACATAAGGCTCAACTTGGGGAATCCCCCCCCCACACACACACACTCTCTCTGACATCCAGAAATAATGCTTTCACTTTTGACGATCTCTTAAGGGGATCGGACACCCCCAGTCCCCGTCCTCCTTCAATCGGGCTTGCTAATGGTAAGTCTATGGGGAAAAAATGGTTTTTATTCCAAAAAAAGTAAAGAAATTATAGGAATATTTTGATGCGTTTTTTTTTTAAATTCATAAAACTCCTATAAAGTTGTGCTTTTAGGGGTTATTTTTTTGAAAACGTTGTTTACCTTTTTTTAATCTAAATTTTTTCTATTAAAAAAAGGTAAACATCGTTTTTGAAAAAATAACCTCTAAAAGCACAACTTTATAGGAGTTTTATGAATTAAAAAAAAAAACCGCATCAAAATATTCCTATAATTTCTTTATTTTTATTGGAATAAAAACCATTTTTCCCCATAGAATTACCATTAGCAAGCCCGATCGAAAGACTTGCTTTTGACGATCATTTCGTTGCAAAGGTGTGTTCGAAAGTTAGGTGAATGGTCTCATAATTAAAAAATCGCATCGGTTGGGACCCTATCCGGGGCGATTTTTTAATTATGAGACCAGACCAATCACCAAACTTTCGAACACATCTTGTATCTATCTCATTGTTTTATACCACACCGGTGCGATTGGAACTTAAATGTTTGTTTGAACGCAACGATTTATCGACGCCATAATACGTGTAGTTCTTTATCAAAAAGCTGTTTTAATTTATATGTTTAAAATTTAATTGAGTTAAAATGATATCATTTCTTTTTTTTATATAGGGAGACTGTAATTGTTCGTTACTTAAAACTTAAATGGTAACAAAAATAAAGCTGAGTCAATATGCAATAAAAACGTAGAAAGATTATCATTTTGATTTACATTTTTATTTAATTACAAAATACGTGGCACATGGCTTCACTAGATGCATGGGACAAAGTCTGGACTTTACGCCTGGAAGAAGTTTTGCCGGCGGAAAGTGTCTGACAGTATTGATTATTAACCCCTTCTAACAATATTTTCTTAAACAACTGTAAAAATTGCATCCGGCAGTCTATGAGACCTTTGGTCCCATATAATATATATCCATGGAGATGGACTCAACATTATCATCCTCAAACCTCAAAGTAATTTAATGTAGAATTAAAAATAAATACAGTATTACAATATCTGTATTACAAATAAGTTATAAAACTTATATTATGATCAGTCTTAGTTTTGCAAGTCATTGAACCACCAACTTGTATTGCAATTTCAGCATAAGAGAATCCATTGAGGGCTTGTTTGTTCAACTAAAATGAGCATAACTTTATTTGAAATACAGATACTTTAATTCTGTTTTTTCAATGAAATTCTACATTACATTACCTTCAACTTAATATTTAAATGTTCGTATTTAAGCGAAATTTAATAGATGTAATCACACAGGTAACAGTTGAAACACATGAAACTTTCAAAAAATTCTTCGTCAGCTTAGTTTTTAGCTCACACAAGACAATCATATCTATTACTACACTTGCTTTCAGCATTTTAAAGGCTTCCTTTCATTTAGATAAGTTGAAAGAGGTTGCATTTTTTTTTTTTTTTTGTCAAATGTGGGACAATGCAAAACAAAAAAAGTTTATCAAAATATTTAACATTCAAAACCATGCATTTGAATACAAAACATTTACATTGAATTTTCCCCTCTGGCATCCAATGTGCAATATGATCTGTCAAAATGTTTCCTAAGTTTAAGAAACTGAACTCCTTGGCGAAACAGCCCATTAGTTGGCCAAGGCCTGCGGTGCCCATTTCAGCCTTCGTGACCTAGGACTCTATGGTGCTAGGCATATGTCCCGGTAAGGTGGTCAGCCTCACGCCGAACCCCCAGTGTTTAGTTCCCAAGCATGCTTGGTACCCATTTTATCGACCCACTTAAAGGATGAAAGGATGGGTCAACCTCACCCAATCCGGAATTCGATTCTCGGACCTGTTGTGTGGTAATACCAAACACTACCACTAAGCCACTGGGCCTCCAAGTTTAAGAATAATTACAAGAAAAATATCCCTTTTTTGTGGTTTTCTCTTCATTTTTTTTTTAAATATACCAATAATTTAGTACAATAATGTAGAATGCACTAAAACTTAAAATGACTAAAAGCATATGTAAGGTATTATTTGAAAATCAAAGAAATTCTAGAGTTAAAAAGTTTCATTTTTGTTCTACTACTGCATGCTCAACATCCGTAAAAAAAAGTTTTCTTATTTTAATATATATTTGAAATAGAAATTTGCTAAACGTGCACTGTAATTAAATAGGTAATTACCAAATAAGGCCTAATATCACAATTTTTATTCAGATAACAATAAGCACAACAGGCAATGTTTTCAAGTCTATGCAACTACAATACACATATAACTGTACTTTTCAACAAAAATTATAGCCACAATGATGTTCTTAAATACATGTAAAATATACAGAATAGGTCTTAAAAGCCACAAATGTAAAAAGCATTATTTGTTTTTTTAATGACAAACTTAAAACGAATAAGATCGTATAATAATAATTTGCGTATGAAAAAATCATAAAATTTTTCTAGCTTAAAAACTAAAAATGTAACCTTTAATAAAAACTTTAATACACTAAACTTAACCAATATCAGTCTGGTAGAAAACCATATTAATGATGTTTCTATAGCTTTTCAAATATATAATAGATTTATAAATATTACATTGTTGAATTCAAACTTTGTGATTAAGAAAACTGGTTTTGTTTTTAAAGTTTTATGCTGTTTGTGGTAGCACAAATGAATGTTCAAAATATAAAATGTATGCAATTGTTTTAAAAGAAATATTAATATTAAACTAAAAACACTCAATTATTACAACCGATAAAGAGAGAATTGTGTACTTTATACAGTAAGGAAATACTTCTTTAAAAAAGAAAAAAGTGCACATTTATAAGTTACAGATAGTTATAATATTGAATTTTGCTTGGAGTGTGGCAATTCTACCAGAAAAATGCAAACTTTTTTAAATAAAAAAACACAACAAAGTCAAATATATTTTAACTAAGGTATAATTAAACACATTTGTAATAAGATTCGTAATTCTAAATGCTTCTCTTAAGAGTATTTATAAACTAAAAAGCAGATCAGGTTTTATTTAGGGTGATACTGGCCTTTAAAAGCGGTAAACAATGAGAGAAACATAGAAACAGTGTTGTTATATGTTGGAGCCAATAAAGTAGACATGAGAATAACATTTTTGGTACACAGTATAATTCAACCAATATTGCAAACTAAGAACTATAAACAAATATTTGTGAATTTTTAATAGAGATTTTTTTTTGAATTAGTTTATTATACACTAGGTATAACTGAGCACAGAAAATAATTAAGTGGTGATATTTAATGGAATGTATGTAAAATTAAATCAGCTATAATTAAATAAAGATAAAAAGGTTCATTCTGTAATAGTGAATTGAAGTTTACATGAAAAAAATCATATGAGAATACCATTTTGCCAAATACCTTAATGTGCAAGCTTTAAATGCATAATATAATTATACTAGCAAATAAATACCCGTTCTTCGCACGGACTAAAAAAAATTCGAATCGATCCTAGTATGTGTCATTTAATCCGTTATAGGACAATAACCTTATGTTTATTGTTTAAGCTCGAGTGTAGAATCCCGTTACTTATATTACCTTGAAATTCAAATTTAAAAATAAGCTATAAAATTCACGGATAAATACCACCGTTTCCAGAAAAATTATGTTTTGCTTAAACCAATAAATTGTTTGTGGAACCAAATTTTAGTGATATCAATACAGTTCCATTAAATAGCCACTGCACAAATTAAAATACAACAAAAAAAACTAAGAAGCTATTAAATTCTTTTCAAAGAATTTCTAAACAACTAACACCAGTTACCTTTACAAATATTTGTTACATAAGTCGTGCAAAATCATGTTACGGACATAAAGTCAGTGGTCCCTTTATAGTGAAGATTCATCAAGCACCCCTTTCTAATAAATATACAAGATGAAAAAGCATCCACTACAAAAATTTTATACCGAGAACTAATGTGATAAACAAACACATCAAATTTGAAAGAGACAAAAATTATATATTGCACCGGGAAACATCACTTACTAAAAGAAAAATGTGTCCTTGAAAAACGGTACATTGCACCTAAGGATAAAAATAAGACTCAGAGGAAATATATTTGAAAAACATAACAAGTCATTTGCATAATTTTCATAAAATTAATGGATTAAAATAAATGAAATATACTGTAGTAAATTATTTACATGCATAACCAATATAAGCAAACTTTAAAAACATAAACTAAAATAATTATTTTTAAAAACCTGAAGCATCAAATAGAATTGTTATACAAAGTAATTTTATAAATTTTGATTAAGTAAACGTTACAGCATTGTATGACTAAAAATGCCAGAGTTATTTTAATTTGGAACCGAATATAAATAACATAACTTGAATGTAAATGCTAGATACTTAGTAATATACAACTTATACATCTAATAAGGCTTTCATAAAAAAATACCAAAAACGATTTTTGGGTATATTATAACTTATTTTTACATCTAAATTATACACAAAGTATTCATCTTATGTTAAACTATAAATATTTCATTATTTTAATGTATGCATATTTTTAGAAATATTTAATAGCTAAGTAGCACATAGTCCATATTAAAAAAAAAGATTTCATATAAAAAATAATATTTAAGTAGCAGTAAAGAATTTTATTTAAATAATAGATTTGATCAATTTCAAAGAAACTGTTTACATCACACATTTACATACTTTTATAATTGAAGAGCTTACCTTAGTGGAAGAACATGCATGTGATTGTAAAAAAAAGTTGAAATGAACTTTTAAGTTGTAAATTAGCATGTTCTTCCACACAGCTCTTCCATCGTAGAAATATTTTAAATTAAGTAGTATTACGAAAACTTAGTCTTAAGTTGCTGCCTTAAAAAAAAAAAAAACGTTTTATAGCAAATTGTTTCAATTTTAAATAGCTTTTATTGTTCCAAATTACAAATTGTTTGCAAATTTATTGTACTAAGAATTATATTGAACTTGGAATTTCATATGATTAGAAATATTAGATATGCCTTCCTTTGTTATTTTTTAAAGCAGATGAAAAGATATTTTTAAAATTAATTTAAAATATTTTGCATAAACTTCCATTTATATTTCAAAACGAATTCATAACTTTCACTTGCCCATGTCTCGGTACTTTAAATTTTCAAGCTCTTTTTTAATGACTGAACACAATAAAATAAAAGAACCATAACTGATTGTAACAAACATTTCAAAATATCAAAGATCAAATTCACTTTTTTTCAAATTTTACATAATATTGTTTTCAAGGGAAAAAAAAGTAGAAGGCTTTGGCTTTACAAAGTCACTTGCATACAAAAAAATGTACAGCTAAAATGAATGCTGATCTCAGTGCCAAATATTAAATTTGAACTTATTTTTGAACTTGATTTTTTTAAATTTGAACTTGATTCTTTTAAAAGACTGACTTTCGTGATTGTACTGGTTCGTGGGTTGATAAATGTTAAAGTTCTAATGGAATACAAGTTTCAAAAGGAGAATAATGTTCGAACTAAAAGAAACTTATTTGGCAATGGAATATTGTTTTTCAAATTGATTAAGACCGAAAACCAATGAAGAATTACAGATTTTCAATAACATCAGACAGCCATATCAAATATTCAAGATATGCAATAAGACATGGCATGGGACAACTTCATTGCTGAATGTAATTTTTGACTTAACTCTTATGAACTTGGCCGAACAATATATATCATAGCTCAACTAAAGTTCAGGTTAAATTTCCTATTATTCAACCAAAAGGTTACATTAAATATAATAGATAAAAAAACTTTTAAATATAGTTGTATTTAATTTTAAATTAAGCCTAACAATATGTACCACTGAAAAAGTCACAGCAGTTCACCTGTTTTAATAGCATTCAGGTTCTCTGTGTCTCTTAGTCAAAAGAGGGAAAAATAATAAAATTGGCACTCAGTTCAGTTCCATTTCTGCTCTACAAATATCAATTCTAGAATAAATAGAACTCCTAACCCATAATTGACTAGTTAAGTAGAGGTGTCCATTGCTTTTGCAACAGCAACAGGTAAAAAAAGTAAACAAGTGAAGAAGGCAACTAATGCAAAGCCTAGCACCAGTGGTCAAACAAAAAAAAAAGCACATCACCATGTTAACTTGACAAAGTAAAAACATACTTAATAAAGATAAGTATAATTGTACCTATACTCTGACCATCAAATATTTGTTTTATTTTTTCAGTCAATCAAAATTAAAACAAAGACTAGATGTCTGATTACGAGTTAGGTTGACTCTTTTTGATATCTTAGGTTGATCTTTTAGAATCCGAATTTCAAACAATGTTAAGTTAAAGAAGTTAAAAAAAATAGCCGACACAAGTCAAGAACGATAACAAGAATCGACAAAAGTAATTGAATATACATTCACGTTCAATTACACATGCTCCTTTAAGTTTCAAAACTTAGTTAAACATTACACAGAAAATACATTTTATAAACTGCATAGGCCTCCGTAATGATTCTTATTTTTAAAGACATGTTACTTCAAATTGGTTAAGTATTAGTTAATATTTTGTCAAATCAACAGAGTGATATACTAACTCTAATCTGTGTTGCATTTCAATTTCAATGAGTTGGTTTCCCCTTGTCTCAACATTGATTTATGATATGCACAATTCGTTGAGCACAGATACATAAATAGTTTATTCTCATAAAAAAAAGCATCAAATGAGCTTAGTGAACCCTAGAATTAGTGATTAAAAATTTGAAAATTTTGAGCAGGATAATTTCTGGGGTTCCGATTTTTAAATTTTTGTTTAAAGGAGAAAAATGCTTGAATATAACTTATTAGTGAGTACTGTAATGAAGTACCATATCTGTTACAAGAGAGGTATGTTCAAAACATACTGACTAACCATACAAAAAATTACAGATTAAGAAAATTTAGAAACTTATAACACAAAAAATAAACATAACAAAACAAGAATAAAATCATAAAAAGATCGTTCAACACATATATACATTTTAAGGTGAAAAAACTGACCAGATTTCAAGGTAAACAATCACAAATGATTATGGTAAAATACCCATTATATTGACTCTCACACACAAGCTTGTGTAAAGAATTAAACTCAGATACAATTCATTCATTGTACCAATGTACAAATACTATCACTCTCTAGTACAATAACCATCAATTTTTAAATTCCTCTAATGAAAAAAATATATAAACAATTCTAGTGTTAACCAGTCACTTGATACTGTGTGTCTCTGAACACCCCCACAGGGCTGCCAGTGCCAGAAAGCTTTGAAAATAGTTGCTTTAGTAGCCTCAGATGTTAAAAATAGTAGCCAAAATAGTATCCTCTTTTACCTAACCAACTAAACAACTTCTAACTAGATAACATGATATCTCTTCTAGATAACATAATAGGTATTTTTTTTTAATATTTGCATTGAATGTAATCTGCAATTACATAAATTTTCCAAAAGGTGATAGATTAGTTTAATATGCTTAGGTGCAAGAATTTAAAAACTAAAACTTAAGACTGGTATTAGTGCAAACCTTCAGAATTGTAGCACCAATACTCAGTTGAAAGGACTGATAAAACTGCCAATAGTTTTTAGGATGTATTGCAATAGAAAATTTCATGTTAAAATGTGTAAACCAATTTATATCAAATTGTTAGAGAACGAAAATTAGGGAAAAATATTTTAAATCTACTTATTTGTATTGGAACTTAATTAGCAATTACAAAAAAAAAATCTAAAAAAAAAACACATTCCGTTAACAATTGGATAATTTTTAAGAAAACAGTCTCATAAAAGTACCTTTTTTTATCCTTCAAAAAATATATATGTGTGTGAACAATATATTTATTTTTAATTTGTGTTTAGCTTGATTAAAAAAATATAGGTAAAACCAACATTCACCTAGAAAAAGCCTGCCATTTCACATAAGCGAGTAGGAAGAAGTTAAAAAGCTAAATAGTGCAAGAAATTTAAAACCAAAACTAAAATTGACAACACCAGCTATCAAATGAAAGGACTGATACTGCCAATAAAATTTACTTGAAAGTTGAAAATAAATTATTTAAAAATATATTATAAAATAAAAAAAAATTATATAGATATCAGTTTTTCAAGAAATATAGGATCAATAATCCATGTAAATATGTTTCACTGAAACAACCCACAGCTTTAAAATGCAAGGAAGGCTAAATTAAAACGAATTAAATTTTAACGCAAGTTTGAGTATTCTTATTTCGACGATCTAGAATCATAGAAATTCAAGAGAAAAATATTTAAAAAATTTATTTTGATACACAATGCTTTTAGATACATATTTTATTGAAAATGAAAAACTTCAAACAACTTAATTTAGCAACAATATTTTTTCAGAAAATTTATAGTATCTTACTTAAAACTTAGAGAAAAAAAAGTTACTTAAAACTAGACAACGTGTGTTGGAAACGCATGTTTCTCCCCATTAGTACATCAGTACTTTAAAATTTTCAATTAGCATTTTTCTGGCTTTATTTGATAGCAGTACAATTTTTAATTAAACTATGCTATGTTAATATGCAGTATTAGGCCTTATCACCAACTTACTGAATAAAAAATAAATTCAGAAACTAGGCAAATTAAAAACAAAGAGTCAGAAGTAAATTTTATCCAAATGCAGTTTTAAAAAAGAACTTCAACAAAGTATACGAAATCAAAGTTTTAGTTTCCATAAACTTAGCATAGGCTGCTAAAAAAAATCATAAGTCAAGCACAATTTCAAAAACGCATGGTTTTGCTTTGGTTTTGTGCTGTTGGATTTGAATACCAAAGGCATCATCTGCACTTCCCGTTTTTCGTATCAGTAGTATCCTCGTGGCGCCATCTATGTGAAAATTATCTAACTAAAAGAATCTTTAAAAAAAAAGTCGCCCGAGACTGAAAATAGTTGAAGGTTTTGCTTAAAATAGTCGTTTTGGGCCCTTTTTTGACTTAAATAGTTGCCATAGTCGCCTAGACGCTAAAATAGTCGCTTTAGTAGCCTTTTAAGTCGCCACTGGCAGCCCTGCCCCCATCATTTTTTTAAATTCTTAGAAACAAATAAATATATCAGCAATTCTAATGTTAACCAGTCATTTGATGCGTCTCTGAACACCCCCATCAATTTTAAATTCTTAGAATCAAATAAATATATCAGCAATTCTAGCGTTAACCAGTCATTTGATACCGCATGTCTCTGAACACCCCTACATTAGAACCACTGGTGTGTTTGCAAGTATACCCGCAGTGCTGCGTGTGAACCAAAGTGAAAAGCACTTTCCAAGAAGTGCTTTGTGCTGAGCGGCCACAAAGTGCGCTTATCACTGCTGCAGTCCCCCGTTGTAGGCATAGTCGGCCTTGTTATGCATTATCAGCCTGTCGTCCACAAAGTAGAAACTGTCTGACCGCGTCTCGAAGGGATTTGTGATCATTTCGTCACCTGAAAGACGGAGATGTCAGCAAGTGTAAAATTACGGTATGTAACAGTGTCAGTGTTCAAAACTGTATACAGAAATTTAAGAGCAATCTTAGATACTGACTTGAAAAACTAGGAGCAAATACACATTACCTAGGAGCCAATATATATATATATATATAAACATACTTTAAACAAATTCTCTGAACTTGTAGAGAAGTTGATACAATTAAGGAAGGTGCCGAATTGTAACTTCTAGCTGAATATTTTTGGCAAAATTGTTTGGTACCTGATGGAAAGCATTTTGTTGATCATATGAAAAACTAGTGGCAATAACTAGAGCTAAATTTATTTTGTTGTCACAAAATTGAAAGATTTGGTCGCATTGTGCGACTATATACCCCTAATTTTGGACCCTTGTTACATTGTGCACAAGAAAAATATGATTTTTTTAGTTTTCCTAAAACAGGGAGATGTCACAGTCTGTGTAAAATTACAGTATGTAACACTGCGCATAGGAAAAGATGAAACTGATAAGACAGGTTAATAAGAGTTTATGTTTGTAAAATATACCTAAAAGAGGAAGGTGGAACAGTTGATGTAAAATTACAGTATGTTAGACTGTGCACATGAAAAGATGAAACTGATAAGATAGACTTTTGAATTCCAATTCCTAAAATATGTAAAACTTAGGTAGCAATTAATCTGAAAAATTATTGTTGTAGTGAATAGTATAATTTTTTTTTGCCTATTATTGGAATTATTATTTTTCTTCATGTCTTTTCGCTGTTAATTTATATTCAAGGTTTTCAAGAAAAAACATAATAGAATAACTTTACTATTGTAAAAAAAAGCAACTTTTCAACCCTATTCAATGCTGATAAGCACTGTTCACTAACTTGTTTTACACAGAACAACAACAAGTCTGCAGGCACAATCAGTAATCTCTGTGTGTTGAGCAAAATTTCATGTGTTTACTTTTAACCAGTAAAATTATTAAAAAGCATTCATGATGATTGAAGAGTCTAGGAAAAGGATCCCTTCGTTGTACAGGAATCTTTCAATAATTAGATCTGCTTGGCGGACGTAAGCGACAAAAAAAAAACCAGTTTCTAACTTCCTTTTTCATGTTACAAGCATTAGACTCGTGTCTGGCGTGAATTAGGGTCACCATGAAACATGAACCAAGTATGAAACTGGTTGTCTTACATAAGTTTAGGTGATGACTCACTATTGTTGCCAAAAAGGCCTATTGCACACATATTCCTATGAATTGAAGGGTTTTTTCCTCTGTACTCTTCAAGTGAGAAAAGTATTTTTAAAATTTAGTTTTTGTATTTGAAGGGGAATACATAAAGATAATCTTTAACTGAAGTATTACACTACTTAATAATTCACACATGACATAAATTCATAATCCCATATAAGTACAAATTAAACTTGTACATAAACCTACCAAAAATAAATAAAATAATTTAGCTGCAAAGCTATAATATCTTCTCCCTAGGGCCAAATGACTTTAACTGTTAAAATTCCAATATTTGTTCTATATCAACTAAGAGGCAATACTGATTAAAAGACATGTGATTAAATTTTAAAAATTTATAACTTTAATAGAAACACTATTATATTATTTAATACATATTTATGAGTTCTATTAATTAATCTACAAATTTATAATTTATGATAAAAAAAATTATTATTATATACACCTTTATAAGTAAACACATAGAAAGTGTGATGCAATGGATTGTTTTATGAAGGAATGAATTTTTACAAGATAGGTTCGGTAATCTTGTCACAAGTTCTGTGATATGATATCAATTTAAGAAAGCTCAAATAGTATTAACTATAAAAGCATAACTTCTATGCATTATTATTAAGTTGATTTAATATAATAAGAAGGATACTTACAAGTGTCCGAATCGAGAAGAGGGAACTCATATATGTGCTCGCATGTGTTTTTGCTGTTGGGGATGCAGAATCCAAACTCGAAATCAAAGGTTTTCAGAAGTTTCTCTCTGAAATAATGCCTTTCAATCATTCGAAACTTGTTCACTGGTTTCTCCCCAACAGTAAATTCCACCCTAGAATTAAAATAGGAGACTAATAAGTGACTATAAAGGCTGCATCTACTTAACAAAATGCAATATGGTAGCATGCAATAGTTTTTGGGGAAAAAGATTCTAATCTATCAGCAACAGAATAATGTTCCAAATAAGAATTCTATGTTCCAAAAAAAGTTGAAATTCGAAGGTCTAATTCATTACTAGCCAAATACAGAACCCAGTTTCAGCATACAATATGTGAACAAAGTCGATGTTGTTAAACGTTTAAATCAAAGATTTACAATAAAAAATTTTTTTGGCTGTGATGTGCCTTTTCTGACAAAAGAAACTAAATTCCTTTGCACCACTGAAATCTAAGATGACAGACCATGTCAAGCCCTCTAACCTCACTATTAGATGGCATACATTTTTTAATTGGGCAAATTGCTTGCTTTTACAACAAAAAAAAAACTAGTTTGGAAAGGGGCACACTCTAGTCCATTGGTCAGGCATTAAAAAAATATTGCTAACTGATTTGGTCGAGTTAAGAAAACCAGGTATTATTACCAGAACAGTTTAACTCGTTTTGGAAAACAATGTTAATAATTGCAGTGAGAAGATAAAGAGATTATATAAAATGTTAGGGCTGAAAACAATATGGCTAAATACTAAAAAAAAACGAGACAATCTGTTTAAAAAGCGAAACTTAGGTCCAGTTTCTGGACTAGATTTTTAATGTGTAGTTGGTACTAAGAGTGCATCATTGTAAAAAAGTATTGATTTAAGTACAATATACATGAAAATGGTTTGGCATGGAAAGTGGAATACCATGATTTTCACACTGACCAATAAAAAAATACAAGTTGTTTCGTTTAACATGCCACAAACCATTGCTGTAATCAACTACAACAGGCTAAGTCGATGAATTAATCAAAGCTTTCTCATGAAGTGTCAAGATGTAGCTACTTGTCCCAATAAAAAACTATTATAGTGATTATTAACACATAAGTGAATTATATGAAATTACTTTCCTTTATCATAATCAGTGAATTATATGAAATTACTTCCCTTAATCATGGAAAATAAGGCCTTTATTTTTAAAGCAAAATCTGTCAAAATAACCATCCAATTAGGAGTCAATATAATAAAAGTTAGAGATAAGCAATGATTTAACCTAAATATTTAAGGCTAGGGATCTAAATATAGGTGTATACAAGTTTCAATTAAAAACATATTTTAGGATTTACAAACTTGTTATTTTAACTATTTTAAAAGTGTGCAATAGGTTTTTTTTCTGAAACACTATGTTCTTCATTTTTATTTTATGAAATGTCCAGTATCAAATTTTATACATTGTGTGTAGATAAAAAAAATATCAGTACATGTACATTTAAAAAAAGCACTAATTAAGGTCTTTGAAAATACACATTTTTCATAAATAAACAGTTTCCAAGAATATTTAAACAAAAAATGCAAACCCTATATCCACTGTTTTAAACAAAATCTACTCAATACTAAGATTTACGTAGAACATATCTTACGTAGCTCCTACTGTTTTAAGCTTCAGAAACTGAGGAGTAAATTGATATCGGACAAAACGCCCAGCATTGGGATCCACTTCTTCCTGCTCTTGATCTCTGTATTCTAAATCTTCATCTTCTGGAACATTAAAAAACAATTTATAACAACATACAACATATTTATTTACAATAAAACATATAAATTCCTTTCACAGAAGAGCATATTTATAGCGGTGGCCCTTCTAGAAATGAAGGAAGACTGGACGTAAAAAAATAGTTTATTAGTTCATATCAAATATTTGAAATGTTAAGTAAGTAAGCCTCTACAGCTATTAAGGTTTGGTTTGAATTGTCGTCGCACAAGAGCTCAAGTGCTATTGGCGACGGGTGTTGTATTTATAGCCACAATCAAGTAACAAGCCGACACCTGAATAAGCACCCAACGCAATCATTAAGTTACGGCTATTGAGGAAAGCTTAGAAAGCCGGTCAAAGCTCACACAACCTCACACGCCGAGGTTTAATTAAAGAGTGAATCCATTCTAATTGTTCCACAGTAGACATTAACTGAGAGTTATTAAGAAAGAACTGAATATTAGAACAATATATGATTAATGTTTATCATTATATGACATACATTTATTTTTTTAGTGGTAATTTTTCACAAAACTGAAGATGTCAGTGGAAGCTGAAATGCAGTGAACTTAAAATGAACAGAGCCAAAAATTATTAAAGTTGTTTAAAAAGTGTCAGGGAGAGTTTGGGTACATTGATGCAGGTTTCTTCAAATAATAACTTCAAATTGAATTTGCGTGCATCTGCTCCCAAATCTTTTAATCTAGTTATTGGATGTTCGATAGCAATTGTATTTTTTTTTAAATACTATTTTGTCAGCATTATTTTTTATTTGTCACATGACCGAAAAAAGGTAAAATCACATAGACTAATAGGACACAACTGACAACAAACATCGGAAAGCAAGAAAACTGATAAGGGTCTGTTGCTATGGGGATTATAAACTTTGAAAAGCCTTCCACTTACATGCTAAATATAATATAGTTTAACTTCCTTTTATTGTTAATTATAAAACCCACATTAAACTCAATGATATATGCATATTTTGGGGAAATAATTTAAGCATTACCAGGTGGAGGAGGTGGTTTTGCTATCTCAAACAGCACCGTTCCAGTCTCCATGTCCCGAATTTTAAAGCGTATGAAGTCAATGTCATACACATTCGCTTCCGGTGAACAGAGGTAATCTATTCAAAATAATCATGGATTAGGTAAATAAATATGTAGGGAACAGCTAGGATAAAATGGCCGGTCTCGATTTGTTGATTTGCAAATTTTCATTGTCAAGCAATGAAAATGCCCAAATGTGGTAAAAACTTCACAAATTTTCAAGCTTGCAATGAACAGACCGGCCACTATATCTTATTGGTACTATACTTCGAAATTTCATTTGAAATGTTGAATTAAATTTAGGCCTGGTCAAATCCTAATCGCTGGCTAGCGACTTTTTGATCTTGGCAATATTTAAAAAATCATGTTTTCCAGGCTGTGTCTAAGCTTATGAATTTTTATTGACCATTTTTCTGAACTTCATCTTTTGGAAGTGTGCAACCTTGGTTAATCATTCCCTTTCTTTGATTAGTGTAGTACATGGTTGCCAGACAAAGTTATTTATCGCTCTTTAAAAACTATCTATATTTAGTATTTTGTCGCCAGGCCAGCAACTAGGATTTTACCTTAGGCTGAAAAGGCAGAATATATGCTTAAAAATTCGAAAAATTATTAACATGCAGATTATATTTATGTGCGCATGATATCTAGATATAAATAAAATATTACTAAAAAAATACATGTCCTCTTATTGCATAGTTTATCCATAATAACATCTAGCTAGGTACTGGGAATTGTATTAACTTTAGACAGTAACTGATTTCGAAACTAAGCACAGCCTTAATTTTTTTATGAAAAGTAGGTCATATATCACAATTTCAATAGGAAATTTTATTTACTTTCAGTGACTCGATTTAGTCTTAGCACATCATCGGGTGTTATGACATCTTTTAGAAGTAATTCATCTTCAGGTATAGGATCTGCATCTGAAGCAGGATCTTTCCTTGATTTTGCCTGTCGCAATATTCCTCCACTTTTCTTTTTTGATCCGGAATTCAACACATTTGCATTCTTAACGACGCTCATTTTTCAACAAAAGATAATTTAATACTTAAAGTAAAGTATAGTTAAAACATCATAAAATATAGAAATCACCGCAGATTCCCAAAACACGGTTTTGGTTGACAGGGAAGGGGAAGGTAAACAATCTTTTTAACTTGCTTGTCATTGGTCGATTCGCAACACACAGATTCACTTGTTACCAGGGAGGAGGGAGGGGTAAGGAGGGGCCCCATAATACTAACGAAATGAAGCATTGTCGTCAGAATTTTCCGGGTTCTGCGCATAACAAAACCCAGTGCATTGTGGGATGCATCAGTTATAGAAAAGCTGTTTACTCTCTGTGCAGGTGTACTAATTCGATGAAGATAAAGTGAGATGGAATTTCATTTTCAATGTTTTTAATAATTATTTTGCTTAAGTACCCTGTGTAGACCATGGATGTTACAATAAACCTTCGAAGAAAATTGCTGGCATTCCATTGTACGGGTAAAAACATCTTCTTTTTAGTAAAATTAAACTTCGATTTTGCTACATGTGCAAGCATTTAGAAGTCTGCCATAATAAATCCTTCTGTTTTGTGATTGTTGATTAATGGAAGTCTATTATAATATGTAAACTACGCTACACCTTTTTGTAATTATGTAGTTGCAGTATTAACATTCAATTGTGCATTGTGGTTTAATTTCTGGCTAATTCCATGTTAAATCAGATAATAATGTTAATTACGCCTTGAACTGACCTTTTGTGTGTTTGGTTTTCTTGGTTGTATATTTTTGGTTTTGGTATATTTTTACATGTATTTCTGATCGCTATATATATTATACTTTGTTTTTTGTTTATAGATAAAATCTAATGTCCTGTGCAGACTATGGATGTTGCAATAAATCTTCGAAGAAAATTGCTGGCATTTCATTCCACAGGTAAAAACATCTTCTTTTAGTAAAATTAAACTTGGCTTTTGCTACATGTGCAAGCATTTAGAATAGGGTGGGCCGAAAAAAACTTTTTATTTTATTTCATATCGCTATAGTGCGGAAAAGTTGCCATTGGTAAAGACATGAAAAATGCACTAATTGTTATTTTTTTATGACTATATCTTCCGTTCGCGCAATGCCATCAAAGTTGGCAAAAATTGTCAAAAACCGTAATTTTTTAAAACCCTATAGATGATTTCAATTGCTTTCCTATATCATGTTGCATGATTAAAATTTACAAAAAGTTAAAACTTTGAAATTTAGCAAAAAATAC
The DNA here is from genome assembly GCA_023701765.1 of Hylyphantes graminicola. Taxonomy (NCBI): domain Eukaryota; kingdom Metazoa; phylum Arthropoda; class Arachnida; order Araneae; family Linyphiidae; genus Hylyphantes; species Hylyphantes graminicola. Next base: position 23,147,059 of record CM043113.1, on the reverse strand, counting down.
GAATTTTCCCAATTTTATACTACGTTGAGTGGTCGGAAGATCTGACACAAATGTATAATAATTTATTATACAATACATTATAGCATTTATTATTAATAAGTGCATTAATATTTGGATTTTACATACTTTTAGTAGTTAATTCATGATATAGGAACGTAATTAAAAACATCTGCCTTTTTAAAAAAAATTATAAAAAATTACGGTTTGTAACAATTTTTCGCCAACTTTGAAGGCATTGCGCGAACGGAAGATATGGTAATAAAAAAATAATCATTAGTGCATTTTTCATGTCTTTACCAATGGCAACTTTTCCGCACTATAGCGATTCGAAATAAAATAAAAAGTTTTTTTCGGCCCACCCTAATTTAGAAGTCTGTCCTAATAAATTCTTCTATTTTGTGATTGTTGATTAATGGAAGTCTGTTGTAATATGTTTGTAAAACTGATACTAATTTTTTAAAAACTACGCTACATCTGTTTGTAGTTATGTAGTTGCAGTAGTAGCATGATTGTAGTTTTTGCATTCAATTGTGCATTGTGGTTTAATTTTTGGCTAATTCCATGTTAAATCAGATAATAAAATAATGTTAATTAGGCCTTGTTTTGACCTCTCCGTGTTTGGTTTTTTTAGGTTGTATAGTTTTGGTTTTGGTATATTTTTACATGCATTTCTGATCTATATTTATACTTTGGTTTTTGTTTATAGATAAAATCTAATTCCTGTGCAGAGTATGGATGTTATAATAAATCTTCAAAGAAAATTGCTGGCATTTTAGTCTACAGGTAAAAACATCTTCTTTTAGTAAAATTAAACTTGGCTTTTGCTACATGTGCAAGCATTTAGAAGTCTGTCTTAATAAATCTTTCTGTTTTGTGATTTTTGATTAATGGAAGCCTATTATAATATGTTTGTAAAACTGATACTAATTTTTAAAAAATTACACTACATCTTTTTGTAGTTATGTAGTTGCAGTAGTAGCATGATTGTAGTTTTTACATTCAAGTGTGTATTGTGGGGTAATTCCATGTTAAATCAAATCATAAAATAATATTTTGGGCCTTGGCCTTTTGGATTTCAATAATGTTTGGTTTTAGGTTGTGTATTTTGGGTTTGGGTATATTATTTTGCATATATTTCATATAAATTTACTTTTGGTTTTGGTTTATAGGTAAAATCTAATGCCAAAATGTCATGTGTAGCCTTTGGACGACTCGCTTGACCAGACAGCATGCATCGAAGAAGTTCTGGAAACATTTGAAGCAAGCTCAATCAGAGGAGCGTCAACTCCATTAGACCCTGGGACTAGGCACTACCGCACTACAAAGTGGAAGATGCAGAATGGAATACCATTAAGGAGGAGGGTGAGAAGATACCATACAGGCAGGCCATTGGTAGTTTACTGTACCTTGCCTATGGGACTTGACCAGATATAGCTCACAGTGCGACCCACATGAGCCAATTCAACGAGAAACACTCTGAACTGCACTGGAGAAGTGTGAGACACCTCCTGCGCTATCGCAAGGAAACAAAACACCTGTGTCTTGACTTCAAGAAAAACGGCAAAGTGCTTGATGTGTTTTCTGATTCAGATTGGGGTTTTGACCGAGTGGATATAAAATGTTTTAGTGATTATGTGGTTATCTTAGGTGGTGCAGCAGTGTCGGGGTCAGGCAAGAAGCAGTATTGTATTGCGTTGTCATCTCCCGAAGCAGAATATGTTTCAATTGCTCGTAGTATGAAGGAAGTGTTGTGGTTTAAGGGACTTTTACAAGAGTTGGGCATACAACAGCCAATAAGTGTGAAAGTTGACAACCAGGCAGCAATATTTATTGCTAATAATCCGACTACGTCTGAGCGTAGCAAGCATATAGATATCAGATACCATTTCATTCGTGATTACATTAAGCAAAATGTTGTCAAATTGGAATATGTGTCATCGAAAGACAATGTCGCAGATTTGTTTACTAAAACATTAGCAAATGGGTATGTACTTTTAAGCTTAAGAAAACATCTAGGTTTTAATGTTTGATACTAGTGTAATTAATGTATAGTTGCTTTGATAATTTGCATGAAAATTTTTTGTGTTGATTGTTCCAATTTATGTGTTTCTTTCATATTTTTTTTCTTGTGTTGAATTGTATGTGTAAGATATTTTGGCTGCGGTTCCCCACGGCGGCCGTTGGCAACCCTAGAGCACGCTTTCTACCACGCTTGGCGGTACCTATGTTCCTATTTTGTGTGAAATTTGTCAAGGAGGTGTGTTGAAATTAAATGGGGGGGGGGGGGTTCAAATTACTCTAATATAGAGCCACCTTGCAGGTCACAAATTTGTGTCTTGCCGATTAGCAACACACTTGTTCGTTACGTATTCAACAATATGTGAAATAAAAGTTCTGTGTTCGTATATTTTACGAGTCATCATTCAAAAAGCCGACCGTAAGAATTTATCTTCAAATTGACCCTGATCTAATGAATAAACAATCGTAAATTGTTTTCTTCTTAATCACAACACAAACCTCCTTAATGTTTAAAGGACTATGGATGAATTTTAAAAAATTGTGTAGTAAAATTATTTTTTGTATTAATAATTATGAATAATTTATGTTTATGATGATATTGTTAATAATCGTGCCAAATTTCTTTTTAAAAAGCTTTGTATGTTATTATGATTGATATTGTTGCATATATCTGAAACTATATATACCAGTTTTGAAAAATAATACTGAATCAACAGGGAACAAACAGTTTTTCTATGAGACATGTATCCCACACAGTGAATTGTTTTTTGCTATATGTATGTGCAGAACTTTGGACAATCCCGACGGCAATGCTTTATTTCGGTAATATTATACAGCATACCTTGCAATTAAGACAAAGCATTTAATTTTACAGTTGTGTTTGAGCAAAACCCGCACATCAATGAATATATGTTTTATATAATATAAATGGATTTTAATTTTAATGGGATAATTATTATAGATAAATTATATACATTAGTGAAGTTATTAACTGTTTGAAATTACTTCTTTAGCAGTATTCGAAGTAATAATATTAGTACTAAATACAAATAATTGTTTTGAAAAAAATATTTATAGTTCAAGAGTGTTATTTTAAAATATATTTAGTAATTTTCTAATTATTCTTATCAAAATTAGAATTTTGAAGTTGGTTTTTACTACTATTTGTTCTTCTATAAATACATTAATTTTGTTTCAATAGTAACTACTATTCATAAAACTAATTAAAGTATTATTTTAAAATATATTTACCTAGTAGTTTTTGAATTATTCTTATCAAAATTGGAATTTTGAAGTTGTTTTTTATTACAATTTGTCTTGTATAAATACATTAATTTTGTTTTAATGGTAACTACTATTCATAAAAACAAATTTTTCTTTTAAGACAAAATCTAATTGTACTAAATATTAATACTATTTTTGTTGTAAATGTTTTCATTAAAGATTTTTATACTTAAAACTATGCATACGAGCCCACTGCAAATTATTATATTATAATAAAATAATCTATTAACTATTTTTAAGTATTATTTATTAGCAAAAAAAAGGTTCATTAGGTTAAGTGAAAAGGGTAATAATTTGTATGAAAATAAATATTACTACCCCACATATGGCAACAATTTTAAAATTTTAAATTCCAATGCAGTTGATTAATGGATAATTAATTAGCTCCCATCAATTAAAATAGCTGAAAATAGGTCTTAGCTCCTCCAAAACCAATTTCTGGATCCGACAATTATTAACCAAGACGATCTGTCACACTCCATGCTTTCGACTTATTCGTCTGCATAACTGATCTCGAAATCCGAAACTCACGATGTATCCCAAGATGCAATGCGCCGTTGGCTTCTTTTGTGCGCTACTGCGCAGGTACTAGGGCTTCTCCATTCTTCTCTTTCCTCCATGCTTGTTACAGTTTGATAGCATTTTTTTTATAAATAAATACAAACATATACATAAAAATTATTAGAAAATAATTTAAAATTGGTTTTGCATTGATTTGACGATGCTACATACTTAATTCAAATTTACCCAAAAAAGTAAATGTGACCACTCATGTGTCCGTAACTTATTGTACGTACGCCATCTGGTTTGGTTGTTCGATTGAGGAAATCCCCTGATGGCCCCGCCTGAGCTGGCTTTTGACGTCCTTCCCTGATGCATTTTACTTTTTCAAAAGAACCTAAATTCCCACTTGGGGGGGGGGGGGTATACACCAGCCTCCGCTCTAAGTTAATCAGCCACGAGATTCAACCAGCATTGACGAAGGTTTATAAGCGGGGTGTGGGGGTCTCTGACACCAAGCACACAAACCTGAAAATATATGTCTACCGACCGACCAACCAACCAGGAATTTAAATTTTTAGTACTTATTTGATCAATAACATTTTCAGCTGACTGCACGAAGCAAAATTGGATACGAACTGTCTTCATATTTAAATTACTATAAACTTTGCTATTTTTAATGACAATACATACTCATTTTTTTGTAAAATTTTTTTTCAGCTCTTTTAAAAAATATTCTAAATCCTAGTTCTTGCTCTGTTAAAGAGTTTAAGAACCTGATCCAGTGCTTCTCCTGCCGTTTAATCTATAATAATAAAAGAAAGAGTGTGTGTGTATGTCTGTGTATCACAAAAAGACCTAACTTAGACTGTTTTAAAAAAAAAATTCGAAATTTTTTATATAGATTCCTTCTGATACCTACGTGAGCACCAGAGGTTTAGTTTTTTCGTATTTGATTGTTATTTTTAATTAATATAATTAGTTTCAAAAAACGTCATCCACGTGGGAGTGCGGGACCATAACAGGGCTTGACGCCATTCTCTGTTATAATTTGCTTTTTTCTTCCACCAACACGAATTGAATTTAGATTAGATATTGAGTGTATGGGGAACATTCATGTGATGTCACGCGGTTTGTTATCCTACACCTCTCGAAACATGTGCTAATGTTTTCCTACTGCTCTAACCTGTCTAATCCCTTTTTTACCACAGCGATTTGGAATTGAAGCTCAGGTGGATATGACCGTGAATGTTCCCCATTTTCACAAGTAAGCATGCCTCTAAAAGCAGGGGTGCCTACAAGGGGGGGCAGCGACGCAGACTGCGTCATTGAAATTTTAGGGGGGGGTCGAAAAAAATTCGAAAATGTTCAATGGAAATGGCTTATTTTGTCTAAGATACCACTCTAACAAATACTTGTTCTTTATAATCATCTCCCCCCCCCCCAGACTTCAAGGAGAGGGGGGGAGGAGGGCATAACCCTTGCCCCCCCCCCACAACCTTCACGAATCAAAAATGGTAACCAAAATACTTAAAGAACATTGCAGAAAGAAGATCATAAATAGAATATCGCGTAGGCCTAACGAATCTTTCTGACATGTATTACCCATAAACAACCCATCACTTCTTTAAGCAGAGACAAAACACAATACTAGCCGCCAACCAAATAAGAAGCGGAAGGGATGTCGGTTTTTCAAAAAAACTGGTGTTTTACAACGGCGGTCCATCCCTAAAGTGTTTCAAATAAGGGTGGCGGGAACTACAGCAGCTGTCTGCAGTCTGTATAACACTTATACAACATATACAATTCGATTAAATGATGACTCCAGCATATTTCTTTTTAACCAATGACATTCGTGCAATTTTCCCGCTTAGAAGTGTTGTTTTAGTTTTTTTTGTAGATAGTTGATTTCGAAACGTAGGGGAATCATCAAAGGTACACCTTTATTAAATGCATACTATTTGATCTATTTTAAACTAAATGAAGTTAAATTGCACTGTACTATAAATACTCCAAGAGCTATTTTTGAAGTATTATGGAAGTGATTCTGGTAAGATATTCGAAATTATATAATTTGAATATTTAAATCTTGTTAACCCTCTGAAAAAGCAAATTGGCAGAAATGTAAACTTGTTTTCCCTGCTTGTGATTTAAATTAAAATTTTAACTGAAAATTTAATTTCTTAATTAAAAAATTATATTTCTGTAGTAGGTGGTTATAAACCTTGGTAGAATCCCCCGTGCTTTAAATTTTGGAATTTAATAAAATTATTAAATTTTTAAAAATTATGTGTGTGGTAAAACAGTCATTTGACGGGTTGGTTGGTTGGTTGTTTGACATGTATTTTCAGGTTTGTGTGCTAGGTCAGAGACCCTCTTATAAACTTTTTTGACGAGTTTATATGTCTGTTTCCGTCAGAAGTTCAGGCGAATAAAGAAAGGATACTATAGAATTTTAAAGGATGCAAATACTGAGAAGTTAATTATATTTGCTATTGCTGATAATTTTAGTTTCAAATTTTACACTTAAAACACTTTTGGGCGCCAAAAATATTGATCAATATTAATAATGAAAAACATTGTTTATTTTTTAATGTGCACCTTGGATCTCACGTGTCGTGTCCGGCTATTTCTATAGATTAAAAAAGAATATAATTACATATATTTTGAGCGGAACTTTTACCAATACCTTAGATTTCCGATAGCTTTTGCTGTAAAGAAAATCTATTTAAAGGAAAATTAAAAATAAGTTGTAATTCCTTATTATAAAAGCTATTAAAAGTGTGATTCCCTTTTTCAATTCGGGGCAACTCTGCGTTGACCTATCAGTAGAAAAATATTGAAGAAGAAAGTCAGTACTTGGGTTTTATTTCATAGGACAAAGTTACCCAGTTCGATGGTATTTAAAATATTATTTTACTATTAAGTTTCATGTATACATCGTAATGATTCCTATATATATATATACACAGTATGGTGTAAATTACTTAGGTAGATACTCATCTATATAAATATAAAATCTACAGCGGGTTTTTTTTGTGGGGGGGGGGGGTTCAAAAAATTCTGGGGGGGGGGGGGTGCGTCATTGTACCTGGGGGGGATCGGCACCTCTGTCTAAAAGGAAGCAATGCTTAACGGGTTCCCGGTAAGGCCGGACCATACTGATGGTTTTCTTTATACACTGCTCAAAACAATTAGGGGAGCACATGTTTAAAACCCTTTCGCTCCCAATGATTAAATTGGGAATCATCAGCTTGTGATTTTTTTCTGACTAAGTCAAATTCGCAACTTCTATATCGTTAGATACATCATTATATGGAAGAATAACGTATTTTGAAGAATTTAATATATTTTTTTTAATATTAATGAAAATATGAAAAATATGGTAAAATAAATTTCACTTTAAAACAGTTTTAGAAAATAAATTGACCCTAAATTTTTCATGCTTGCCTTTTTTAGATGTTTAAAAATATATTTCAACTATTTTTAACAAAAAAAGTTTTGAAAAAATTATTGTTATAATTTATTAAAAAGTTATTATTCCATTTCCCCCCTTTAAACTTAAGTATTAAAAACTTAAGATTTTTTCTCCTGTTTTTTACTATTTCATTTCGAATGCATAGTGAACCTATTTAACAAATTTCAGATTTATAGGATAAAAATTAAAAAGTTGGGAGTGAAGTTAAAGTTGGAATTAAAAAGTGCTCCCCTAATTGTTTTGAGCAGTGTATAAAGAACTTCTAGTTGCTAGTTCTTTAAAAACTCATGTGTACACATGATTATTCTTTTTTTTAATTATTATTACTATTAATGACTCTTTTAGAGGTTATAATATAAGTGCCTATCTGTTATTAATAAAAAAATCAGACTGACTTAACAATTGCAGCTGACAATTATTAATACGAAAAAAAAAATTAAAATAGTAAAAATAATAATAGCTTTATAAACCCAGCTTTGCACGGATGAAAACTTACCCTTACTAACGGTGATTTTTTCAATGTAAACTTTTATTTTATAACAATTGATCCTCTCTCCACCGGTCACCACTCCTTCAGTATGTTATAATTTCCTTCATTCTAATATCAGCATTAATCTTTTTTAAAAAAAAATCCAATTGATGTATTTCCGGGTCCATCAGATTCGGGTCCGAGCATCGTCAAAATAACTGCTGACCTATAAACGGCCCATGCAGACAAAAATGAAAGTGTCCCGAATGGCAATGACTCCCCGTGTGGTGGGAGTGTCCGTTAAATGTTTGAAGAGTACACGGGAAGAACCGATTGATTTCTTTAGAGACTTTCCGTAATTGTCTCTACTTGGCGGACATTGGCTACCGGAAACCGGTTTTTCTTATGGTTCCTCAATTGCGGTACAAACGTGTGACTCGTTCCACTCAACCCTAGAGTGGCGAATTCTTTGGGGCGGCAAATTTTAAGACACATTAAATCGGCATAAAAAAATATTATAAAGATTATTATTATGAAGATTGTTAATTATTAAGAGGGAATATTTTTAAGAAAGAAAAAAATAATTGACTTTAATGCGTAAACCGTGAACGCATAATACAGTACTAATATTTTGTAGTAAACATAGTCGCCGCGAGGGCAACTGCATCCCCCTCCAGGATTTTGAAGCCGAAGGAAAAATAGTGGAACAAATTAAATAATTCGCCTATTTCGCTTTCGATTTAATATGTAAAGGTACGTAGATAATTACAATATGTGTAATTTTAAGCAGCAAACATACCACCCTATTTTGCAGCTAACATATAAATCGTAGCCTACAGGCGGCAAATCTTTAAATCCGGCCCGGCCCTGGCTGCACGCGGGCCGTTTATAGGTCGTCAGTTATTTTGGCAATCCCCAGACCCGAACCTTATACCTTTCGCATGCTAGGCGAGAGCCTAACTGACTGGGCTCTCTTACTCAATAAATTAGCATTGTCAAGTAATTTTGAGTCATTTTAATCGCTGCTGCCACATCAACAAACGCAATATTTGGAGCAAAATTTATTCTAATGTGCATAAATCTTGAATTTTGTGTAGAAGCGGTTTTATGTGACAGTTACTGTTGCAAACCGATTTTTTTTTCAAATAAGAATTTCAGTAAGTATTTAAGTTACAAGAAAGTAGGCTACTTTAGTTATTTTAGAGCTTCTTGTTTTCTCCATCTTGTTTTCTCTAATGGGGAACTGGAGAGCCGTTCTTTGCTCTCACTACCAATTTTGTCTCTCAGATTGCAATGAATCTTTTTCTGTGGATGTTATTGGAGATTTGTGGATAATTGAGGAGATTTAATTTTGCAGAGAGAACCCAAGCTAAATGGGCAAGTCTCATTATAACTTCTACAATAAGAATTGAGTCTATAATTATAATGAATAACTTAATGGACAATAAAACAAAGACAAATAAAAACACAAAATAATTTTATTCTGGTCTTAGCCGACCGCGTACTTGGGAAAAACTGTTCATCATACAACTCTCATATCTTTGGCATTCTGTATAAGACCAGTAATAATAAAAGACTTGATGATTGAGATAAACTGAGTACTTAAAGTGAAAGAAATGGATGGCCGGATGTGCTTAATTTGGGTTGATTGATTTAACGTTATACTAGAGCTACAGAAATTTTATTAAATATACAGTTAATAAAAAAATTATAATAAGTTGAAAATTTTAATGTCATAAAATGGAACATCTCTGGCCAGATCTTATCCCACAAAGGTTGAATATTAATACGATTAAATCGTCGAAGTATAGATATATATCATTTTGAAGTATCACTTCAGTTCAGATCGCAATTTGTGCGATCAGTCGGCTCCAGCAAAATGGCGGAGGCGTATGCACAGTACCAATAAACTATGTCATTATTGGTGACACATTTTGAAACTTAATCCGCTAAATACAAGGTTATAAAAAAAATTGATACCCGTCACGTGGCACGGTACCAAGTTACGTGACTTTGCATCCAATGCACAGTCAAATATATAATATCTGTTGTCAAAAACTAACAATGAAGTTGGAGAGAAAAGCCAAGTAGTTGTCTCCAGGTATCTGTCATTGGCTTGTTTCTAAAATTAATCAGTCCATCTAGTATATATTATAGATCATGTGGTTAAATAAACGATGCAGGTGTCAACATAAATAAAGAGAAACTGTTTAAATATTTTAGTCTCTGGTTCAGCGTTAAGCCGCAAGATGTGTCACATGACTTAGGTTTGATGTCTAGCTTTTTTTTTTAAGGAAACCTAATTCTCAGTCTATCCCAATGAGAAGTCTTTGTTCACAAATTAAGCAAGGTGATTGCAACGAAAGAAGCTTTTGCATATATGGCCACTGAGTGTCCCAAGTAGAGATCAACACCTCACAGTTCGGAATGATGAAGTGGACTAGAAAACAACAGATAAAATGTTGATTGAATTCTCGAGTCTCTCTGATTTTCAAAGAACTTTCATCTGTACATTGATATCGTTACAATGCTTTTTGCATATGGATAAGATATGAATATACTTTTATAAAAAACTTGCAATGAATAGCAACTATATCAAAGTGTGGTTTTAGATAATAATCGCACCAAAAAGGCATTTGGTCTGGCAAAAATATTTAAAGTATATACTCGAAGAATATCATTTTAATGGACCATTAATTTGAATACTTTCATTGATTTTTGCCTTTTATGTTTAAAAAATGTTGATTAGTATAACATTAGTGACAAGGTAATAAAATATATTATAAATGAACAGTGTTCCTACTTTTTTTTTCAAAAATGTTGTAAAAGAAAAACTTTTTTCCGTAATAAAACAGTTGGAAATTTCTCAACATACATACAAATCCAAATACTTACGTATCAAATCTTTCTTCGTTTAAAAAACATTTTTATCCAGGCAGAAATATAAACAAATTTTTAATTTAGAATTTTATAAAACGATTAATAAAATTTTAATGGTCTTAAATTCATATAATAAATTTGTGCACTTGTGCAACGTTTTAACAGTGAGTCCAGGCTCGCAACCTAGTTTTTTGATTATATTCACGTAATTCCTACAATTGCAAACGCTAAAGATATTTAATTTCTAAATAGGTTACAGAAATATGTTTCCATATGCAAAAAGACGCGAAACTGCTATGGATAAGATGTTATAAAGGAATGATTCCCAAGCAGCTGATGAATTTGCGATCATACTTCGTGTCATTAAACGTACGAACTTCGAATATTCTATAACTACCTAATATATTTTTATGTTTAATAAGTCATTTCAATATATTTATTTATGACATTCCATTTGTATCGGTTAATGAAAACAAGAAGACAAGTGAAAATGAATTAGTAGCGACAAGGCATTGATTCGAATGCTAAAAATTAGTTTATAATAGAAATATTATTCAAAGAATGTAGTTGTTTAATTAAGAAATGCGAATAATTATAATTCTAACTTTTTCTGATCCCTCTTTTCAGTATAAGATGGGAAAGTAATAAAGAAATGAAAGAATAGTTTATTATTGTTTCTCGTTTTCTTAACATGATACGAATGTACATCAGTATGCACCAAATGTAGCACTTTTAGGCTATAATCGAACGATTCGCTGAACCATCCGCTACATAGGAATCAAACCTTAGGTTTGTCTAAATTTTCGTATGCTGCATTTCACTGTTTCAATTGGCAATTTAAATACGAAACTGCGAAGTCTTGGCCAAGAACGTATTCGGCAATGTATTCTTGACTCTAAACATGGATCTCTTTCTCTATCCTTTCGAAGATAGTTACGTCTGAATACTTCAGAGTTTTAACACTGAGAATTTCTTTCAAAACGTACATGTGTTCACACGAGTAGTAGTGCAACGTGATCTTCCGCATATGTTCTTTACGGCCATCCTTTTCCTCCCTGGAATGTCACAAAATACATTTGCTTGGTATACTTCAGCACAACTTGACGCATATTCTTAAAGTACCCATCATAGGGCTGCTGTGTTTGACCCCAATCTTGAGTTTGCTTAAGATTTTGTCCTTACAAGATTTTACTGCCTTGATTGCCAATTCAAAACAGGAATCCTCGACAGCGAATTCCTTCTCGACGCCTTAGTGAGAGGCTTGATGGGCGACCCAAAATCATCAGCCAACGAGGTATCTGACGAGGCCTCCCTAGCCCTGTACTCATTGATCAGTTTCTCCATCCTCTTCAGGATCTTCGCGTCCGAGTCCAGCACTTCCGAATCGTTGAGGATCTCTTCCAGCAAAGGTGGCACGGGTTTGACAGGGGAGGACTGCAGGGAGATAGTTCTTCTCTTCGGATTCCACTCTGGAGTTCTGGCAGGTGATGAGGACACACTCCGCGTCGTCGAGGAAGACCTTTGTCTTGTCGGCGTCACCTGTGGGGTTCCACCTCTTCTGGGTCTGCCGCCGACTCTGTGGTTGCTCACGGGAGGTGTTGACTGGAATAAGGAAGTTTCGGAACGGCTTGCCGACAGACGGCCTCCCCCTCGAAGGCGGTGTTGGGGAGAAGGGGATTGGGACGTGGGTATGCGGCTTCTGGGGCTAGGTGCTGCACCGATCCTCCCCACGATGATCGTTTGAGGTTCTAAGGAAGAGTCTTCTGCGTCTTCCGAGCAGGCGGGAGGATGATCACCGAACTTCATAACCTTCGAACAAAAGATAAAAAAAAATGTGATTGATAACACAAACAAAATAATAAAAAAATTTCTATATTATCAAAGATTACTGTTTTCTAACTTTACAAACGCCGCCTTCTGTGGTGTTGGCTCTTTTTTGTTACATAAGTTGTCCACAAAATGTACAAAATTCAACAATTTAAAAAAATTCTTCCCAGGCTTTGCTGCCCATTAGGAGGTGGCGATCAGTATTTCTAATAGCCAGGTGCGTTTGTTCACATGCCGAGTGTTTGTCAATGGTCTCAAAATTATACAAATTAGGCGATTCATTAAAATATAGATATTACTTAAAAGATCACTTAAAAGTAATAACGTATCTCAACTTTTGCAACCAATTAGCTCCAGAAAAAAGGCGACTTAGAAGGGAGAAAAAATAATAAGTCTATTACTGTCGAATTTCGAACTTGATTGCTAAATATAATAGTCGAGAGTGTTGATGATTTGCCAAAAAGAAACAAAACCTAGTGCCAAAGTAGAATAAGAATCCAAATAATTAGCAATAGGAACCTTTCACTGGTTGCACTATATTAATATTAATCTGGCCATGCCTATCCAGTAACTATTAAAAAAATAATCTTATATCACCTTTCTCGGCGAATATCTCCGCTGCCTCCTCAGGAGGAAATCCCCCCTGCACAGCTCCGCCTCGGAGGATATCTCGGATGAGCTGTCCGCGCTGCTGGGGCGGCCGCTCTTGCCCCTGCCGCCTCGTCTCGGTGCCGAGGCCCAATCGTCACTGGAGCTACGCGAGGACGAGTGTCCGGTGGAGCTCAGGTCGAAAGATCGCCTCCGGGATGGAGGGGAGGTGGGAACGCTGGAGGAGCGGGAGGAAGATGGAGTGCCGCTGGAAGACACGGGCCTGGAAAGATAAAAAGTGCCTGTGTTGATATTGGTATTGGAATTGAAATAAAATTGATATTGAAATACAATTTGAGAGAGTCAATGAGTTCAAATACTTAGGTTCAATTATCACTGAAAATAATGATATTATGCCAGAAATTAAACAAAAGCTGAATGCATGCCTTTTCACTTCACAGTTAATAAGATCTAAAGTAATTACATGGAAAACAAAACTACGCATATAAAACTGTAATAAGACCAACAGTTACATATATGGGTCGGAGACCTGGACCTTGAATCAAAAGCAAGAGAAGATGTTAATAACATGGGAGAGAAAAATTTTAAGAGCCATATATTTGGACCAATCAAAGAAGGTGATGTATGGAGAAGACGATACAATTTTGAAGTGGCTAAACTATTTGGAGAGAAAGACATTATTAACATCATAAAAACTTGTAGAATTCAATGGCAGGGACATATGGAAGAGAATGGATGATAACAGAAGCACAAAGAAAATTTTCAAGGGGTAATGTCAGGGGGAGAAAAGAAGGAAGACCGAGAAAAGACGGATAGATGATGTGGAAAAATCTAAAATACATGAAAGTTAAGTACTGGAAAGCGAAGATCAAGGACAGGCGGCTTTGTAAGAGAGGCCATGGTCCAGCATGGACTGTAGAGTCGGGGAGTTAGTTAGTATTGATATTGGTGCAGTTTTATTTGGTTGGATAAATTAAGAAAATTTTATCAAATAATATTCAAATCTGTTTAACTTTAATCGAAATGAATGTTTTAAACATATTTTCTGGATGGATTCGCAAGTAATTTATGAAACTCTTTGCATCCGCGGAATGATCTCTTACTTCTATTAGCATATTTCTATTTTATCAACTTAAGTTGGCACCGAGTATAGAGTGTTATTGGCGAGAGGCCTCGAATTTGGAACCTCGATAAAGTTCCGAGGAAGACACCTCAGACTTAAAGCTTTTTGGAGACTAGATAGACAGCTTTAAGCGTCAACCTAACTTAGCCTAACCATGAAGTATTTCTCAAATGCAACCGTATGGCGACATCGTACGCGACGACAGGACTTTACACCACGTCAGACACACACATAGAGTAAGAAAAGGGAATAGAGTTGTCCATGTATGTGCGCAGTAACGCACAAAAGAAGCTGGCTCGAGCGGTGCATCTTGAGATACCTCAGCGCCAGTTTCGGTTGCTGTGTTATACGCAGTTGCCCCAAAAGCGGCTAAAGCGGTGCATCTTGGGATACTCAGTGCCGATATGCTATGTGCAGATAGCTCGAAAAACCTGACAGCCCTGCTTCAAACAATTTGAATTGATAGAACCCTCCCATGTCTAGCCAGAATGTAAGCTTCGAAAAGACTTTCTTCCCCCATCTCTTCGCTGGGTTTTCTTGGAAACAGGGGGAACATCCCTCTTCTAAACCTAGCGCGTTTGAGGTTAAAAATCAAACAGTTAGTAGTAAACCAAGTAGGGTGAGGGGAAACACTTTTATGCCGTTTCGAAGAAAACCGCATGCGGGGATGGGGAGGAAAATGCTTTCGAAGCTTGCATACTGGCTAGACAAGGTATAGTCGCGTACCACTTCACGCCTCCACTCGAATAGGATATTCAAATAATAACGACATTGTATGCGCCGTCAGGACTTTAAAATCCATAGATTTAACCTTCTAAAGAATACCGATGTTTAAACCAGTAACCTGACTATCTGGTTTCCCAAGAACAAACATAATTTTAAAAATTTATTAATTTTATAAATATAATAAATCTAGAATTTTAATATACAATTTAAGTATGGACCACTCATTTATAATGATATCTCTCATAGAGATAATTAAAATATGTAAAGAAATTAAATTTTCAATTAAAAATTTTAACTTTGATCTCATGGCAGTGAGGACAAATTTAAATTTCAGCCAATAGCTCATTCTGCCATGGGTTAAATAACACATGTGTCCAAGTAAGCTCGGCTCATACTTTTGCTAGATTTTGGCTGCCTTTTCCTATAGGAAAGCATGGGCCATCTGATGCTAGACCGTAGCTAATAGCATCGCGTTCAATGTTGTTACTAACTGCAAAACTCCTGCGCCAAAATGTAGTTAAGAAATTAAAATGGATTCAATTTTCGACTTAAAGTATCATATAATTAATTATTTAGTTTCTTCATGTTAAAAATGCAATTTCCACGTTTATATAACTTTTTTTGGAATTTTCTTACAACACAAGTAAGTTTATAAGATATACTTTAAGATATATAAGATTATACCACTTTTGAACTTTTTTCTCATAATTTTTTCGTACTACTGCTATATCACTCCTTATTAGAAAGGATTATTACCACCCAAAAAGTAAAGAACAGATCGTTTAAACTTAATATTGTTGTTTTTTCGTTATATAGTGGTAATACATTAAAGATAAATACAAAAGCTTTTCCAACGCCTAAACTAAGAGGCTTTAAATTTCGTAACCTATCGACTAAAGAAATATAATTTACCTGCCATCCTTATTTACCTTTTACAAATAATTAGAATAATACACCATTCTCTCATATTCAGTATTCGTCTTGGAGTTCAGAGAAGAAAACATTCTAACACTCTAATGATAAGAGATGACCTAAACCTTTGAAAGTAAACAGTAACTCAAAGTATTTTATTTCCTATGTGTTTAGGAGTCAGTAAAGCTGAAAATTACATGTTGTCACACTTGGTAATAAAGAAAACAATGTTGGATATACCTGTGGCTGTTCAGGTGCACATGTATGGAGCCTGAATTGGACGGAGACACTCTGTTCACGGAGATGCGTCGACCTGAAAAATATATTTGCATTGGTTAAAAACGAGACCATTCTCCGCATGCATTTGGCGAGACCGAAGAAAAGAAAACGGTTTCCGAGGTAGCGCTTGTCCATTGAGGCGTTGCTGAAATTATTTAGCTAATTCCAGTATTTCCTTATTTGCCGAGATGAGAAGCTGCTTGTTACCCTAGTATAGTACAGTACACTCTCAGAAATAACACTTTCATTTTTGACGATTCATGAATCCTCAAGCCTCATTTCGTTAATCTTGAGGATTGTTTCGTCAAACTATCACGTGACTTTTGAGTAAACGCGAATCCTCACTTTTACGATCGTGATTTGACGATTCTGTATCTTGATTTTGAGGAAACTGAATCTCATTTTTGTGCTCACATGCTCAAAAATGACGAAATATTTCTTTAGATTAGACGACATTCGAATCCTCATAAAAATGACGATTCAAATTTCCTCACTTTGAGGAAACGAAAACTCGGAGCATTTGCCAGTAAAGGAATCGTCCAAATTAAGGAAAATTTCGTCGTTTTTGAGCATTCATTTTTTAGAGTGTAACAACTCGCTATATCGCGCCTCGTTACATCGCTCATTCGGATATGTCGCACCTTGTATCATATCTCCCAATTTTCCCTCCGTATTTTTCATTACTTTTCCTTAAAAATCGACATGAGACGCATGTCAAGATAGGAGACAGGTCAAGTTATAGGATTGATAAATCAAAGCAACTAACTCCAGATAGATATTTTACGAGAAAATTAGTGAAATATACATATATTACCTGTGCAATAATGTGTAATGATTATAGTAGTAATTAATAATAAATAGTCTTATCTTTCAAATACACACTGTGCTTCGTTTTAAAACTGTGTTGAGAGCAAAAATACATCAAAAGTGTAATATTTATCAAGTCGCTCGTTATATCGCGTTTTTTTTTTTGCTTGTATCCCGGAAAGCATGATATAACGACGGGTTGCTGTGGTGTCCCTTAAACTTCCAAACGGCCACAAAATGGGAAAATATGTACGGTTGTTTTTACTGCATAAATTTTTAAGTTAATTGATTTCAAATATTTTTTTTAAAAAATTAGAATCAGTTTTATTGTGAAAGAGATGGTGTTTAAAAGATTTCCAGATGAAATAAGTACATTATGAATAACAATTTGTAAATTACAGAACTTAAAAATTTAAGAATATTGTAAAAAAAGACTGATACGCACAAAACAGAAAAAGCCGGATTAAACTATCGGAGGTTTAATATCAGCAGTCGGGACTCACTACAGAGTCAGGACAGCCAGTTGTATAAGCGAGGATGGAAACTGAATAATTTTAACGAAGCAATTCATTGACAGTTCAGTGTGTATTCTAAAGTAGAAGTTTGTAACACTAAACGACTTCCACAATTAGCACGCAATAAATCAATGCATTTAATCGATTTAGGAAATTCAAAATCATCAAATGTATACCGTAAAGATTAAAACTGGATGAAAGATTAAACAAAACAAATGTACATAGCCATATACAGCTGGAAGTTTGTTTTCTAGAAAGACTGTAGGTGAGAGCGTATCAAAATAACTGTTAGAGGGTTATCTAACTCTCAAACTCATTTCACCAAAATTGATTAATATAAATGACAGAATGTGGAAATGCTGCAGAAAAAATCATTATGTAAAGCTACAATGTCATAACAAATATTTCGAATTAATTCTTTAGTGGGAAACCTATGAGCTGGTTGGTAATGTAAAACCGAGTTCTCGTGGTTTGTAAAACGAGTTTTTCGCGCACGTGACAATTGTAAAACCATTTTGCCATGCTTGACAATGACAATGAGAAAAATATTTTACAGATAGGAATTCACCCATTTTTGTTATAGGCGAATAAAGTGAAATTTATTCGCATGAGTGGACCGTCCATTGGATTAGGGTTGTACGGACCAAACCATGTGTTATGCTTGCGGGCTAAATTTATGGATTGATGCCAAAGTATAAAAGATAGTAATGGAAATGCAAATTTGGGTGGAGTCGAAAGATGTAACGTTGTACATTCGTTTCTTATGGAACAAAAATCTTTTATTCCTTTTTCAATAATATAGAGTGTATCATCAAGAATATTATTTAATTTTTTTTTGTGTTGGAATCATTTCAATAAAGACATTAGAGGCATTACAATGTTTCCAATGAGGACTTTGATGGTTTTAGAATGTTTTCGATAGTGTCTCAATGAAATCCTTGGCTGTTAGAATGTTTTGGTAAATATGAATATTAGCCAAATATTTAATAAAAAAATTTATAGTTAATATTTAAAATAATTGTATTGTAATTGAAGAGTGTAACATGTTTTGAATTGAAAAAAATAAAAACTTAATATTTTTTCGAATGTTCCAAGTGTATTGTAATTGAAGAGTGTAACATGTTTTGAATTGAAAAAAAAATAAAAACTTATGTTCCAAGTTACAAAATTGTTCGCTAAATAATGTTAATGACACTTTGTGAAGAAGTATTTTCAAAATATAAACATCTAGAATTGGGCCAGTCAAGCATAATTATGCATTCGAAAATAACTGCATTCACCGTCGAGTGCAGCCAAGTCGTTCAGCACAGTTTAAAATGAGACCGAAAAACAAACCAAGAATTTAACGAACACTGACCTGATTTACAGCGACAAGGGTCGTGTTTGTCCAAGTAGTGTTCCAAGGTATCCCATCCACCTCCTACTCGGACCATCACGTGGTTCCTCAGAATCTAAAAAAGAATATTGGAAAAATTTGAAATAAAAATGGTTTGAAAATCCTTGGTGGACCAAGGCCTGATTTTTTATAGGGTACGTTAAGACTGACCAAGGGCCCAAATTTTGGAGGCCCTAAAAGTCTATTTTATTAAGAATGCTGTGGACACCCAAAATTTTGGAGGCTCTAAAAGTTTATTTTATAAAGGATGCTGCGGAGCCTCAAAATTTTTAAAAGTTTTTAAAGAATTTGAGGCATCCCAAATTTTTTTACCTTAAATTTGACTTAGACATTAGCCTAATGTGATTGATGTTATAAAGAAGCTTGTAAAATAGTAGAAAAAACATGTTACATTTTCAAACTGGCACCATTATTACGAGTGATCGTACGCAAAATTTGCGTAAAGGGACCGCCAAAATTCGTAAACCCTACCGTCCGTGTTTTTCGAGATTAGGCTCTTGCGGGACTGACAAGAAGTTCAAGGCATTGCGTCGTTTGAAATTGGCAATTCAAAATTTGTTGGTGACAAGTTTTTTAAAAGATAATTTAGGGTGGAAAGAGAGACCCTTCATCAATCCCAACTTAGTAGAAGAAGTCTTTGTTTTTCACGTATTGCGACGTGAACAGAATTAAAATTGAATTCAATCTTAACATGTATTTAATGTGATGAATTCAGTGACATATGTAATAATCATCATATCTTGCTCTGAAAACAAACGTTCTAGCGCAAGCATAGCTAATATTCAAAAGTTGCACCAAGGGAAATCAGGGTATCCTACAAGCCTTTTCAGAAGAGCTGCAGGAGACTTGACACAAAATTATACTTTTAAACTAACAATTTTTTATTCAGAAATGCGGCAAACGAATTGAAAATGTCCGGGCTAACGCTCCCAAGAAAAGTGAAGAAACTACAGCCATTACTGGGGCATGAAAGAGTGCTCACCTTTTAGAAAAACATAAAACAGTCGGCCTCCCAGTAAATGTCAATTTGACTTCTAACATGGACACACTTGACTAAAGGTTGGCGGAGCAGAAGGTGGCCGTTTACAGAAAAAAAAAATGTGGAAATAGCCCACAAGACCTAATTCTGGTCGTTTAGGCGGAAAATATGTGGCTTGAAGACTGACGATTGTTTGCATTTTAAAAAGGTCTGTGAATCTGAATAAGAGCATGTAATCCACTTTGGTTTAAAAATTTGTCTGACCCAGTTCTACATTCTGAAAAATTTAAATGCCAAACAAATTCCCATGCACTAAATTAACATGGGCAAAACTTGATTAATTTTACTATGCTTACTTGAATGAATTATAGTAAACTATTATTGTTGCTAGTAACGGTATGATTAATTCTATCATTCTGTCGATCTGAATAAGAGCATATAATCCACTTTGGTTTAAAAATTTGTCTGACCCAGTTCTACATTCTGAAAAATTAAAATGCGAAACAAATTCCGATTCACTAAATTAACATGGGCAAAACTTGATAAATTATACTATGCTTACTTGAATGAATTATGGTACACTATTATTGTTGCTAGTAACGGTAGAATTAATTCTACAGTCATTTTGTCAATCTGAATAAGAGCATATAATCACTTTGGTTTAAAAATTTGTCTGACCCAGTTCTACATTCTGAAAAATTTAAATGCCAAACAAATTCCATTGCACTAAATTAACATGGGCAAAATTGATAAATTATACTATGCTTACTTGAATGAATTATGGTACACTATTATTGTTGCTAGTAACGGTAGAATTAATTCTACAGTCATTTTGTCAATCTGAATAAGAGCATATAATCACTTTGGTTTAAAAATTTGTCTGACCCAGTTCTACATTCTGAAAAATTTAAATGCCAAACAAATTCCGATGCACTAAATTAACATGGGCAAAACTTGATTAATTATACTATGCTCACTTGAATGAATTATATTATACTATTATTGTTGCTAGTAACGGTATGATTAATTCTACAGTCATTCTGTCAATCTGAATAAGAGCATAGTCCACTTTGGTTTTAAAATGTGTCTGACCCAGTTCTACATTCTGAAAAATTTAAATGCCAAAAAAATTCCGATGCACTAAATTGACGTGGGCAAAACTTGATGAATTATACTATGCTTACTTGAATGCTTGCTATTATTGTTGCTGGTATGATTAATTCTACAGACATTCTGTACATTTTAATCATATTTTACAAATCATATTTAGCAAAAAATATATATTTAAAAATATATTTGCAAGAAATTTTCACCAAAAAGTACTGCTTTTCAGTATTTGCTGAGGTTCATAACAATTTGAGGCATAAAAATAATTTTTGTGTGTGATATGAATGCGCAAAAATGGGTTGTCAGTTTTTTGTAATTACTAGCGCATTCTAACATTTTTTAAATGCAAAATGTCACTTCTATAAAAATATCTTTTAAATTTACTATTGTAAATATTAAGATTTTGAATGCCGTAATCGTGATCGACCCTTATGCTAATACTTAACTTTTTTATACAATGCCTTACCATGCGCTGTTGTTACTTGTTTGGCTGTCAGCCTGATACTAAGATATTGTACGGTATCCGGCTGCAGTAATGTACACCGTTAAATAGGAAACTCTTAAAAGTTAGTTTTACTAGAAATTCTCATTTTATCACTACACTAATCACAAAACACTATTCACAAAAAATTTACTTTGAAATATCTAATTTGAGATCATACATGTTCTTAAAATTCAATACTTCTGGTGGTGGTTCATCACACAAGAACTTCAAGTTGAATAAACCCCACTCGCTAATGGCGATTACGTTAGCGCAATAGGATTACAACTCGCATTAGTCTTAGCATGGATCCTCGCATTGCGAGTTCGAGTTCGTGTTGGAAAAAATACTTCGTTATCTATAGGTGTAATTACAGATGAATATGATTTCAGCTACTGCTCTTAAATATCCTGCAATGGGGCAATCATTTTTTCCCCAATCGTTTTTAAAAATGAAAACCTGCAAATTTTGAGAATGATGTGTTTAGAGGTATTAGGAACCAATGATGTTCTCAAAAAGGAGATTATTTTAAAAATTGAGATCATTTTACCAGTGTAGGTAGAGGATATTCATTTATGTAGCATAATAATATGCAACTCTAAGTTAGTAACAGAAGTCTAAAAGATCATAATAACTATGTCCTTTCTCAATTTCTGTTAGAAAAAGTATTTACCGGAAACCTGTAGTAAATCTGATAATGCTTCAAAAAAATAATGCAAATAACTCTAAAACATTCTTTTTTACTTTTTTGTATTGTTCCGCATTATTGCCAGGTGAAAAGTCAAAAGTCGATCAGGTAGAAAATGTATTTTCGATGAAGCATTTGACAGGTGAATATTGCTTTTTTTTTTATAGACAGACACTTAACATGTTTAAATGGGAAAAAACTGATGAAAAATTTGATAGGCAGCTAAGGAAATGTCAGGAAACAAAATCTGTCTGCAACATCTGTTAGAAAAGAATGCAAATCATAACCTAGCTAACTTCTGCTAAGTGTAGCTTGGGATTTTACAAACCAAATTTCTCTTGTAAGTCAACGTTTAGAGATCTTATCCAATTACCATATTTTTGTACATTTTACACACAAATAGTAATCTTTATTAACTTTATTTTTTTTAAGATCACTAAGTTACTTTTAAGTTACTTTATTCGTTGCTTCTGTTCTAAGATTTATAGGACTAGTGTAGATTTCGTTGATTTAAAATAAAAAATGTGCAAATTTAAAATGAGTTAATATCTTGCTCTGTACACTGAAAAAAAAATGACGTATCTGAAAAGAACGATTTTTATGAGAGTCGTCTAAAGTTTTGCAGTTCCATTAAATTCTTACCATAAGTTTATCTATAACTAATTTTAGACTATTTTAGCTATTTTAACTAAAACAGCCCAACCGCCAGCTAAGCTACTTTTCCGTGCACAGAGTGACAAGGTGATCTCTTTGGGTTTTTCAGTACACTGTAAAACGTTTGAAGTAAGTCGCTCTGTAAAACTGGTGACAGCAAATACTTTTAATGAGGTTTTGTGAAGCAATGTTACATGTTAATGCTGGAGTAAACACACATCAAAAAGGAGTAAGCTTACACTACAAAAATGAGTAAAAAAAAACAATTGGTAGCCAAATGCCTCCAAATTTACCTTGGGAATTATATGCTTTTGCTATTGTATACAATTATATATGCCAGTGTAAATCAATACTTTGTGGTTATTTTCTATTTTTATACACGTGTCATGGTTTGTCTTAATTCAAGATCCGACCTTGCAATTCTTCGATTATAAGAACACCGCTTTATTACTTTCAACCCATTTATGACCGAGGAAAGTTACACCAAACTTTATATCCAAAAATCTTGGTAACATTACGCAATTTTTTACAGTATACATTTCGAAGATACAAAAAATAGTCGATGTCTTACCCTGACGAAAATGAGGAGCTGAGTTTCGCCTATTCGATATTTGCCGTCTCCAACTCTCAGCATAGGGAATTGGGCTGGACAAGAGCACCGATTCAGCAATTCAGCCACCTGAAATAAGGAACAACCATTTTTATTTATTTGTTTGTCATTCAATTAAATTCCATTTAGGTAAAAAAAACCCTACTATTTTGATAAATAAGATCAGCAATAAGATAGTCATTAACAACAACATCAACAGCAGCATTATTAGCAGCTATATTCGAGTATTATTGTCAGCCTCCAGCTTACCTCCAGCCTCAACGTCACAGAACAAAATATAAGAGTGCTCTTCAAGCTTAGTTTTGTGTAGTGTAAGCTTGCTTACTATTTGCTGGTTTGGCTTGCTTACTTATTTTGAGGTGTTAACCTGCAGAGAGGTTCAGGTTACTTGTTTTGTGCAAAGAGTTCTATAGTAAGGTAGAGGAACGACCCGCGCGTACTGAGCTGCAATCGGCAGCCATGGCTCACTACGGAGCCCGAATAAAGTGGCAAAAGTGCTAGTTCATTTATAATTTTGATACTGAGAAAGGAAGTACACCCAGGGCAAAGGAGGGAATCGAACCTGGACCCGTTACAGCGCGCGAACTGCTAGCGTTATGGCCTGCGATCCAAACCACTCGGCCATCGGGCCCCACATGCCACCCTATATTGTCTCCGTGTTGGTCCATGATGCGGTTGGTAAGTTCAGTCTCTAACCTACTATAGAACTCTTTGGTTTTGTGGTGTTAGAGGTTTCTGTGGGTTTTTTTGTTCGAAAATTATGATTTTTTAATATCATTCCATATATTTAAAATAGAATAGTTAGTCCAGGCAACGAAGGCTGAAAAAAGGGTCTAGAGGGAAAGTTTTGGAACACAATTTTTGACTTCATAACTTTGTTTAGACTAGTTAGGTGGTAAACATATCAAAAGTCCCCGCCCCTAGCCCCTGTGCTAAAGGGGGGAGGGGGGGTTGAATGTCCCATTTTTCGGTTTTTCGCTTATATCTCGAAAACTATGAGTTCTAGCTATATAATTGTAATACACAAAATGAGAGCTGATTAAATTTGCTACAAGCTGCACCCCTCAAGTGCTTTAATATCTTGTTTAGTGTTCGAGATATCCGCTCTTGAAAGTCAGTAATTTTGGAGAAAACACTTCTCCCCCCCTCATTTTTCCTCTTATTTGACCGGATAACTCTTCAATAATGCACCGAAACACTAAATTTTGGCCCTAGAGTGGTAGAGAATTTAATTCTTTTCAATAATATATCTTTTTTTACTATTTTATCTATTTTCCTTCACATTTTAAAGCGGTTTCAGTGTTGAGTGAAGAGGGTACTGGCAGTCCCATAGAGCTAATGCATAAGTTTTGAAATCGCAACTGTTGGAAAACAATTGCTTTTCCATGTTATTCCATTTTCACAAGGTATTATAATCATCATAACATCAATTTAACACTAAATTGAAAAGAAAATAACATCCGGTTATTTAATTATTAATTAATAAAGTTTTAAAATAGTGGCGCCATCTGCTGTATATGTTTGACATTTTAACATTTCAAAAATATATAATTAAATTACTAGATAATATTTTCGTTTCAAATTTGTTTCATTTCGATGTTATGTTGATTCCCGTGCCTGGGCAAAAAGGGCTAACATGGCAAAGCAATACATCTGTGGAAATTGTTATTCGAAAACTGATGCATTAGCTCTATCGGACTGACAACCCCTCTTATGTACACTTATTCCACACTGAACGTCTAAATAACACTGATACTCATTTTGTAGGCACGTTGTTACTTTAATATTTTATCTATTTTATTTCATTCGTCAAACCCTAGTGGGAAAACTGTCAGATGCTATTCCTGTTCTTTATCTTCGGGGTCAATTTGAGGGACCCCATTGATGCTGTTCCAATGGTAGGTTTGGCATGCTCTAGGACCTTTGAGGCTTGCTATTTTTGCTGCTACACTTGAGCTGGCACAGTCTTTCTAGCATCATCCGAACATAATTTTCAGAACATCGTCAGGTGCTGCTGCTAACTCACTGTGCACTGGGACCAGCAGAAGCGCTATCGACTCAGGAAGTCGCAGTCGGTTGATATCCTTTTCACTGAAGACCCCAAGATAAACGTCAAACAAGATGATTTTCTGTCGAACAATTTAAATAAAATAGTCTCATCAACATACTTAAGGTGTAGTTTGAGGACAATTGGATGTAGGACCCTTCGAGCAGAAAGTGACGTGGACGTTCAGATAGTGGATACGGCATACGGCTGTGATAATGTCAGAAACAACACAGATACTTATTTAGCAGGCACGTTGTTATACTTTAATATTTTGTGTCGACCTCATAGTCCTCTTGATGGCTACATAAGGACATCGGTTTCATAAAGCCTGGACGTGGGAAGACAAAGGATTTTTTTTAATTCTCATCCCAAGAGTTACAGCAACTGGATTTCGGACGTGCTATTTTTGCAAACACAATAACTGGATGCGACACTACATCTTTCACATTTCGAAAAAGCAGGATCGCATTTGCGAAGTTGTGTACGAAGTCGTCAGAGGTTCAGAAAGCAGCAGTGGTGTTTTCATACCCTTCCTTAACCACCTATCAGGTACAAAAGGCAAGCAATATCAGCATCTTGAGGTGTTATGGGGCTCCAACGAAAGAGGCCTTCCCCAACGCCACAGGTATAATTCATTCTTGAAATCCGGAGCCACCATCAAGCCTGATATATCGTCTTCTTCCCACCGAGGAAGCAGTAAAACAGTATTTCCTCCGAATATTACGCCAAGATGAGCTGTGGCTGGGAAATGACCTGCCTCCTACTTGTGTATGATTGGAAGATAGAGAATAACTGCCTGATGGTCAAAGTGCACAGTGAATTAGCTGCAGCACCTGACGATATTCTGAAAATATTTTTCTGCATATACATGAAAGTCTGTGCTAGCTTAAACTGTAGCTATAAAAAATAATGTCTCAAATGTTCCTCAGAATGCCAAAATTCCCAGGGGACTAGCCTCAAAAGGGTCTCTCAAGTTGACTCCGAATCTGAAGAAGAACAGGGGGATCATCTGACCGTTTTCCCACTGGGGTTCAAGGAATGAAATGAAATAGATAAAATATTAAAATAACAACGTGCCTACAAAATGAGTATCAGTGTTATTTAGACGTTCAGTATAGAACAAGTGTACATAAGAAGGGTTGTCAGTCCGATAGAGCTAATGCATCAGTTTTGGAATAACAACTTCCACAGATTTATTGCTTTGCCATGTTAGCCCTTTTTGCAGAGGTACGGGAATCAACATAACATCGAAATGAAACAAATTTGAAACGAAAATATTATCTAGTTATTTAATTATATATTTTTGAAATGTTAAAATGTCGAACATATACAGCAGATGGCGCCACTATTTTAAAACTTTATTAATTATTAATTAAATAACCGGATGTTATTTTCTTTTCAATTTTGTTTTAAATTGATGCGATGATGATTCTAATACCTTGTGAAAATGGAATAATATGGCAAATAAATTGTTTTCCAAAAGTTGCGAATTCAAAACTTATGCATTAGCTCTATGGGACTGCCAGTACCCTCTTCACTCAACACTACTGAAACCGCTTTAAAATGTGAAGGAAAATAGATAAAATGGTAAAATAAGATATATTATTGAAAAGAATTAAATTCTCTACCACTCTAGTGCCAAAATTTAGTGTTTCGTTGCATTATTGAAGAGTTATCCGGTCAAAAAAGAGGAAAAATGAGGGGGGAGAAGTGTTTTCTCCAAAATTACTGACTTTCAAGAGCGGATATCTCGAAAACTATACAAGATATTAAAACACTTGAGGGGTGCAGCTTGTAGCAAATTTAATCAGCTCTCATTTTGTGTAACAATTATATAGCTAGAGCTCATAGTTTTCGAGATATAAGCGAAAAACCGAAAAATGGGACATTCAACCCCCCCTCCCCCCTTTAGCACAGGGGCTAGGGGCGGGGACTTTTGATATGTTTACCTCCTAACTAGTCTAAACAAAGTTATAAAGTCAAAAATTGTGTTCCAAAACTTTCCCTCTAGAACTCTTCGTTGCCTGGACTAAGTCCAAAAGGCTGAAGGCAGATTGGGGCTGTTATCAGTTTTATAAGGTAACGTAACGTTACTCTACATTTTTGGAGCATACAACACAGAATCTTTTATCCAGAACTCAGAATAAGCATATTAGGAATAAGAACTCATATTAGGAATAAGAACTTATTCCTAACTTGGAATATGGAAATAGTTCTCAATTGTATCTTACAAATCCAAATGAGTTTTGCGACCAAAACAAAAATTCTACTTAATTTTGCACAAAAAGTCTCATTATACAGCCAAATAAAATAATTCTTACAGTTATGGTTTTTGTTAAAATAACAGAGAAGTGCTTTTGTAGAAGCGAAGATCATTTTATAAATGCTACATTTAGAATTTTTTTTGTTTGTTTCACGCTTGAAATCATATTAGGAAACAAAAATGAATAAGTGTCAGTTTACTGTAGTCTGAAAGTGGCTTTTAGGCAATGCTAGATGTAAACTAAAATTGCTTGGAAAATGTTATAAGTTCCTTTCCGTTAATACTATTTTATGTATTAAACAATTTCAAATTGCATTCCCTTATGCAAGTTAGTATGATTAACAACATTTTTAAAAAAGTGGTTGATAAAAATAGTATTTTAGGGATGATAAATGATAAACTGATACGGATGATACGGATAATAATCTCCAAGATAAGATATAAAATATTAAATAAAGTACACATTTACTATAGTTCATTTTAAGGAAATTATTATTTGTCATTAATACTATCTTAAAAATAAGCGAACGAATAAAATATGTTACTGTTATAAAATTTTAATTAATAGTTTTGCTCCCACTTAAATTTATGTATTTTTTTGAAAAGCAAGTTAATGCTGCAAATATCAAGTGACATCAATAAAAACATCAATAAAATATCAATTCCAAACACGCATTTTAAAACTGGTGTAAAAGAAATCTAATAAATAAAACCTAGATGAATTTAGTCAAAATCAACTAGCTTATCAAACAAAAATAGCGGAAAAAAAAACATCCAACCAAACCAAATACATTATAAATGACAATAACCCTTTTAAACGATTTCGGCATCCAGGTCACCACAAATAAACAAAACCGAATATTCGAAACTTTTTTTTTATTCTTTTGTTCGAAATGGAATAAATAGAAGTAGACAAAAGCGCGAAAAAATGTTCTAAAATTCATGCTCACTTTAATCAACACATAACTGTGGAGCATGTCGGCATAGTGTCCCTTCTGTTACTTTAAGTTCTTAGAAGATAAAAAAGAACTTAGAAAAAGAAAAAGTTCTTCTTCTCAAACTATCGTTGACCCGGATTCGAACAAAGAATTCCAAACAGAGCACAGTGAGTAAGACAGGAGTCATTGCGCACCCCTTTTGTGCTTGAAATATGAGTTGTGTGTTCGAATGTTCGAAAATTGAATGCTCGAATTGTATGATCAACAGTTCGATGACTTAGTGTGGCAGTGGCAAGAATGAAACTTATTCTGGGATGACTTTGAGAAACACACCTTAGTCTGAAACACATTATGGATCACCTCTAACCATATAAATTGTAAAAAATTGGTGTTAAATAATTGAACATTATTACAATTTTAACAAAAATATCAGTTATAACTTGGTCAAGCAACATTCCGAGTTAAAAAAGAGAATATTATAAAGTTTAAGCAAGAACTGCAGTAATCGAGGAAAAACAAAGAATTTTGCAGAAGTTACTGGCGACTAAGCATTTGAAACAGAAGTGAACACATAGTGTTCATAGGAGCAGGAAACGTAAACAATATTTAAAACAATTATTTGGTGTTGGGAAACACTTTTAGAGTACTTCCTTCTCGACTATAATTGCATTTAAATGTATGCTCTAAACTCAAAGAACAAAGAATTACTAGGATATAAGGTCCACGGCTTTCACTGAATACTTCGCTCATACTAATTTATCCAAATGTGAATCACAAGAAGTCACTACAAGGAACAGACTGAAACCTATATCATAGTTATGCTTTGGGGATTATGAGTTTTGAAACTTCTTTCTATATTTCCATATTTTATTTCAAAAATTAAGTAATAAGAAGGTTATGGTGAGTAATAAATGAAGTATCTTTGATATCGCAAAAAGTACCATCATTCTAGTACTAAGAATTATCTAACAAAAACTGATTTACAAGTAATAATTAGATGTCAGTCAAGTTATATTTTTAATTTTTAATACTCTTATAGTTAAAGATGTTTATTAATTGAAAAACATAATAGGCTTGTTAAAGAAAATATAGTATACATAAATGTGGTTTTATTTCAGTTTTGTAGTCTTTCAATATTATTGTAATGCCAGTTAATTCTTAAATGTAAGTCCTGGTTATCTAAAGAAATATTTTTAAATTACTTTTCAGTTTTTCTCGCTTGTGTCGGGAGAGAGTTCTTGGTTTTTCGTTTTTAGCCCAGAAATTTTATTGCATACGAGCTCCTATTTTGGTTCAAAGACAAAAGATGTACTTTTAACAAAAAAAAATATTTTCAAAGATGAAAAAACTTCCAACAATGCAAGTTACAATAAAAACAGAAATGATTATATAAAGTTTAGGAAAATCATAAGTCGAAATCTTTCCGATACTGATTGTTCAGAAAAAATCTTGTTTAACACATGTAATTAATTTCGTGAAACAATAATATCTTTATATTCTTAAACTTATTGATCTCCGTGTAACTCAACTCTAGCATATCTAAATTCTCAATTATTCCAAGTATTTACATTTAAAATTACTCTATTATAAAGAGTTTGTTTTGTATTCGCTCTAAACTTCAAATATATTGAAAGATTACTCGTTTTTGAAAACGCAAAATACATTTGGATGAGAGGAAAGTTTTTTTAAAAAATTAATACGCTTTTTATGGATGTATCAAAATTTCATTTAATCTATATTCATTCTCTTAGAACTAAAGAAGTTATTTTGTGATTTAACAGGGTGCTTCATACAGAAGTTAGAATAACATGTCGAAGACAGTATTTGATTGAAGGAACTGAAGACATGACGGACAAGTTATGAATTTAGCTGCCCCATACGTGCTATCAAATATCCTCATAGCTGAAGCTAGGCGAAAACACACTATTGTGGCCTAAAATGTTGTCAATAATTGTAGCTGAAGCACATTGATACGTTCTTTTAATGTCAA
Organism: Hylyphantes graminicola; assembly: GCA_023701765.1. Classification (NCBI taxonomy): domain Eukaryota; kingdom Metazoa; phylum Arthropoda; class Arachnida; order Araneae; family Linyphiidae; genus Hylyphantes; species Hylyphantes graminicola. The sequence goes on along the minus strand of CM043113.1, from coordinate 23,116,477 downwards.
AAAATAACAATCAAAAACAACGTTGAAGCTATGGTATGGTATGGTACATATATATTCCAGCTTGTGTGCTTGTTCAGAGAACCGCTTATAAGCTTTCATCAAGTGGGACAGACACAGAAAGAATATTAACAGTCACAAAGAAAGGAATAACACATAGACAAATAACAACATTTATTGACGGTCACAAACATCCATGCCTGACCGGGATCTGAACCCGACCCCAGCAGCTCCAAAGGCTAGAGTCCCAACGATTGCGCCACCGGGGCGGCACGTTGAAGTTATTACCTTTAAAACCACATAATTTTGGCTTCAAAAGACTCAAAAAATCTTCATGTATAACCCAATGTATAAGTTAAATTAACAATAAAGTTTAGACGACACTGGGGCCCTTAAATTAAAAAAATATACATTTATTATTTATTTCGTAAAAAAAAACACATTATTTTTAACAAAGTCTCAGAGCTGAAGTTTTCGATAATTTTTAATGCTTTGAGGACACACTTTATGAAACCATTAGTATATTTTTACCACTGCAGCCAAAACAATGGGACTTCGATGCACATTTTTTTTCTGAAACAGACTATAACGGTTTACGATCATCACCCGATGTCATAGTACTCTTTTGTGCTTCTGCAAAGACATCCAATAACAAATAAAAATACATGTAGATAAGTAAATAATAACGTTTTATTTTCCCTCTATATTTAAAAGATGACACTGGGATCATTAAATAAAGGCAATTATATGTATTTCGAAAAACATTACATTATTTTGTTACTAAACATAAATTATGAAATTTTCGATGTTTTAAAGATGCCTTATGTAATGAACAGTATTTTTTTTTTACAAATGTGAGTTTTGTATAATTTTTTTCCCAGGACCATAAATAAGACGTATACGATCAACATTCGTATCATAAAACTTTTTTGTGCTTCCGCAAAGACATCCAAAAATAAATAAAAATACTTTGATGGTAAATTGATTGTCAGAGGGTGAAGAGTCACGTCACTAATGTTCGATGGACTATTTGTTTTTCAGTTGTCTCGAGTCGCCGTCGCCATTTCTCCTCATCCCAGTGTTTTTGTAAAGGGATTAAATTTATTTCGTAAAAAACTAACATTAATTTTTTAACCAAATTAAAATTCTTAAGTTTTCGATCATTTTTTGATGCATTAAAGACTCGTTATGTAACCATCAGTATATACACTCTCAAAAGAGTGAAATCCACTTATATAGGAGAAAAGCATTTTCGACACTGAAAAGGAGTGGAAATTAACTCAGACGGAGTTAAAATCACTCGTTTGGAGTGATCCTGTCGGAGTTTTAACTAAATAAAAGAGTGAAATCCACTCCAATAGGATAAGTACATTTTCGACAATGAAAAGAGTGAAAATTAACTCGGACTGAGTTAAATTCACTCGTTTGTTTTACGAGTGTAGATATATATTTTAAGTGGGACTTCTACATAAATTTTTTTCCACGGCAAGTTCTGACGTTTAGGATCACCATTCGATGCCATAATACTCTTTTATGCTCCTGCACAGACACCCATAACAAATAAAAAATACTTTGTAACGGTCAGCGGGTGAACGGTCATGTCACTAATGTTCGACGGACTATTTGTTCTTCGGGTGTCTCGAGTCGCCGTCGCCCTTGCTCCACTTTACGACGTTTTTGTTGCGGGGCGTCGGAGCGCGACGTCAGCCGTTACAACTCTGCACTTGAGCGGACTGCAGGAAATTCGTGTTGACGTTACTTAAGAAGTGGTGTCATCGGTTTTCATCAAGCGTTGTTGGGAGACAAGAAGCCAGAAAAAATGTGGATTTTTTTTTTTAAAGATTAAGATCATGTCAAAGATATTAGGGATGAGTACAGTTTGGACTCCCATTAACCCTATAATGCATACTGTTGCCATATGGCAACAATTAACATAATCTGCTTTATTCTATAAAAGTAGAGCTCCCTCTTGACAAATCTGGGTTTTTTCATCTATTACATTCCCTTTTGAAGCTTTAGTTACTATAATAACCCTCATAGATGACAGTAGTAAAGGTGTATTCAAAATTAAAGAGTGAAGTTATTAATTGTTGTGAAATTACGTCTTTAGCAGTATTCAAAGTATAATAATATTATTACTAAATACAGATAAATTGTTTTGAAAAAATAATTATAGTTCAAGAGGGTTATTTTAAAATATATTTAGTAGTTTTCTAGTCATTCTTATCAAAATTGAAATTTTGTAGTTGGTTTTTGAAATATGGCAAAAATTTTAAAATTGAAATTATTTAAGTTAAAATGCAGTTAATTTTTTATCAGTATTTTTCACATAATGTATGAGTATTAAATAAGCAAATATATTTTTTCGGAATAAATAAATCCTGCATTGCAGGGTTAAAGGGATGAAGTAGCAGTGGGCAGGTGAACTACAGAATCGGTATATACACTGTTAAAACGAAAGATTTTGGTGTAAAGTTTTTTAGAAATTGTAGCACATATTCGTTTTTAAATGAGAGAACACAAAATTTGAATAGATGTTCACTTAGTGGATTTATGCGAATACCCGTTTAACAACATTAGCCTACTGTGAAAGACTCTGTGGTGAGACTTAAGTATTTTAGTAACGATACTAATCTTGGGGACAAATACTTTTATTTATAAAAAGTCCCACAGCACAACATCACAAAATAAAACATGTAAAAGACACAACCTTTGGCTAAACGCGGAATTGGATAATATAGAATATGGTAAGAACTTGTTAACCGCCCAAATATATTTTAATATCAAAAGTTAGTTTGTACGTAACGAAAAGAAAAGCAAGCTTGGTGGTGCGTCTACTATAATAGGATAGTTATGGCTCTGATGGGAAATGTCCGCATTACACTACTTAAAATATGATTTTATAAGGTGTCTTGCACATACAGTACAAATACATTTACTCGTAAACTGGTGGCAGCAGGAAGAAGTTTGAACCTTTCTACTTTATTTTAAACGATGCCGCAGATTTATAGCTGGACTAGATTAAACATTGAAAAAAAGCCATCAACATGACTCTAAAATCTCACATAAAGACAAGAATCAACAATGAAATCCGAATTAAGACTTTCGGAAATTCCTGGCACGAACCCTTTACGATAGAGAGATGCCTTGATTCACCTCAATAGGATAGAAGGCCGCGCAGACAGTGCTTACCTAATGGTAAAATCAATATGTCTGTGGTGGGTAGCACTGGGAAAAAACCCGTTGACTCCGTATTATGTGGATGTTTATAGCATGTGGTTTTGTAGAATCATAGGGGTTTTTATTATGCTGAAAGGGAAACCACCGCTTTTTGGGTTCGTGCCAGTTCTGGGAAGAGTTTTATGGGATAAAGTTTTATATGGAAGGGAGCATTCCAATCTAAGGAAATGTAGCATTGAAATATTTTGGGTTAAAATAACTATTTTGGAAACAATACTTTACGAACTTGGAAAAATTAAAATATTTTAGGGATTACGGCTTCACTTCCAGAAAGTAAAAATGTTATGGGAGAAAGTCACATTTTCACTGTATGCTTTACAATTCGAGCGTTCTATTTTAGCATACATAACAGATCGTTGAAATAAATTTTATGTTTTCGTAAGAGTTATAAATAACTATAAACTTAAAAATGTTAGGTAATAATTTTTTAAGCGTACATAATTTATTGCACTGTAAACATTTGGTATAATTTTATTCCACAAAACTGATAGCGGCATGTGCACCCAAATGTATGACCACAAAGTAAGCCTGAAGTTTCTTCCTATTTTTTGGTGCGTAACGTTACTCCGTAAAGCTGAAGGCAACACATTTCAAGCAGACTTATAAAGTATTCTACACAAAATATTTTTAGTGAAACCTTTAAGAAATCTTGTAACCAAATGACATTTAAAGTAGTTTATGTTGTTAGATATGTTAACCAAAACTAATGAACTGCTTTTCTTAATCATTATTTTCTTGTCATTCACCATTTCTTGTATTTAACATGGCACCATCACGCTTTTAGGTAGACATATATTTTCAGGCTTGTGTGCTTGGTAGTGGTAGAGTAACTTTTTCCGACTTCCTATTTCCAGCCTTAATTAGGAGCTTTAGCATAGTTAATAACGTCTCGTAATTTAGAACCCTGGTCAAGTGACGGGATCGACACCTAAGCGGGCACCCAACGGAACTTCGAGTGACATCGTACGCTGACGCCGTCGGGACCTTGGACTTGTGTGCTTGGTCAGAGAACCGCTTATAAACCTTCGTCAAGTAAGACAGACAAAACACACACACATACGTAACAGATGCTGTCATCTATCGAGCACCACCTCCACAATTTAGACATGTTCCTGAAGGGGAGGGAAATAGTCTACAGGGGCCTGTACCCGTGGGAAACTGCGCAATGACCGACCACAGGACTTTCGGACCAAACAGATTTAACGAGCACGTACTCGCATATACTCGGGACAAACACAAACATCCATGCCTTACCGGGATTCGAGCCCAAACCCAGAGGCTGTTGGTTGGCTTGTTGGCACCCGTTGAGCCGCCGGGTCAGCCACGCTTTTATAGTGGACATTCCAAAATAAATTGGGAAATATAAAGTAAAGTTGGTAAATTGTATGCATTATAAATTTATTACTTAACAATTTTAAAATTCTCTAATTTGTTGACAACTGTAACGAATAAAATAGACTTCAACGATCTGAAATGAAAATTTAGTGGAGTAACTTTACCCTAATATTTCACAGTGTCATATTCAACTCTTTTGGGTCGTCCCCTTTCATTCCGAAAATCAAAAGGTAATTTGAGTGTTGACCTGGGCGGCCTTTTGTCCTTTGCATCACGTGCAGTTGAAATCGATACAATACGGATTTACCCGACCGTTCAACTACGTCTGACATAATAGTTTCCCTCAGTGAGGAAGTATCGGTATCGTTTACATATAACCCTTTTCTGCTTTAGCGTTAGTGTGTAACCGTTGAATATCACTTTCGAATAGGAGTAAAAGGGGCTTAGCTTGGATATTTGTTGGGATATTGGGAGGAATTTCGCATAGGAAATATGCTAAAATGAAACGTGAAATAAATGCTGTCAATTTATTAGTTCGTTTAGATTTTTTTAAGAGAAAGTTATTTTGAGATTTAGTTAAGCGGAAAGTTCATAAAGTTTTATATAAACTATTTTTTATTTCATTCGAAAGATTAAAAAAAATTGATTTAAGAGACTATTTTCCTTTCTTTTTTCATTCAAAAGAATTTAAAAAAAATTAGAAGTAGGTATTGACATGTTGAAGATGTCTGTTTGTCTGACCGTGCCCTTCTTCTACAATCGGTTCTATCCATATCGGATCTCAACTTTAACGACTATAACGTTTCGGTATATATCTCTTACAAAAACTGTAGCCTGGGTGAGGAATAACCATCTCAGAGGCATGAAGATGGACAGACATGGTAGAAATAGGACTAAATGAACTGTGATAACTGCCAAACATGACTACATGAACTGTTATAACTGCCAAATATGACTACATGAACTGTTATAACTGCCAAATATGACTACAGAACTGTTATAACTGCCAAACATGACTACATGAACTGTTATAACTGCCAAACATGACTACATGAACTGTTATAACTGCCAAACATGACTACATGAACTGTTATAACTGCCAAACATGACTACAGAACTGTTATAACTGCCAAACATGACCTGTGATAACTGCCCAAATACGCAACTGACGCCATGAAGCATCTTTGAGTGTCCAGCTATGAGTGTTGATCTGAGAGAACTGGGAGTCTTGCGTCATTGATAGACCTGTATGACGATAATATCAAGCAAATTGTCGATGCATCAATGAACTCATGGATGCATTCGATTCGGTTAGGACATAGACACGACAAAAACAGTGAGATCTTATTTAGCAACAAATTTTCAACGCACCAAATGTCACCCGAACAGATGCTGAGATTTTACAAAATTATAATTCGAACTGCAAATAAATTTGGCAAACGACAATGAATGTTAATTAAATTGAAATAAAATATTAGGTGAAAGTAGTCATTTTGGCTTTTAACATCAGTTGTAACACAGCATTTAGTTGTCATTTGAAATTTAAAATGCCAAAATGGCTACTTTCACTAATTAAGTTTTAAAATGACAACTAAATGCTGTGTTTGGAGATTTTTTCTAAAGCGTTTAAATCTTGTGTGGAAGCAGTTCTAGGTGACAGTTACTGTTAAAAAGTCTACTTATTTTCAGATAAGAATTTTAAGCGAGTGTTTAAGTAACATGAAAGTAGGCTATCTTAGTTCTTGGACTTCTTGTTGCAGTTAGGAAAATTAATTGTTTGAAAATAATTATTTTAGAATGTGGCTCTTTTTTTTTTCAAAAAAAAAAGTTTAATTATTTCCTTTTTTTAAAGTAGAACATTCAAGTTATATGGTATTTCATACAATTGTTCCCAAAGTCGTTCTTCATTTCGACTTTGAATTTAAATAAAGTTATAGTCGATAAAATAAAGATATTACTTACAATTATATTTTGCTTTTGAAAACATCAATTCAGGGGAGGATTGCTATTCTATTGCCAAAATTTAATAATTAAAAATACTTATTTCTTAATGGTTTACGTTTCAAGGTAATATTTTGAAATAAAGGATTTAATTCTTTTTCAACGGTTGAATTCGAACTAGGGATAACCAACTGAACCGTATATAAGATTGAAAAATGTTTTTATTTTTGTGATAATATTGCTGTTGAATTTTATCAAACGTATTCAATTTAATTTAGTAATAGGTGTCGAAATATTTTCGAAGCATATTTAGCAATTCCCTTAAATAAATTAAAGCAAAGTTTAAAATATACAAATTTTAAAATATATATGTTATTAAAATATACAAAGTAACAAAGTTTTTTATATTTAGTTAGGTCACTAAATATGAAAAAAATAAAATTTCAATTATTTTTTTTATATTTAGTGACTTTCGAGAAAGTATTTGTTGAACTTTTGTGAACTCAATTTTTAGAAAACTGAATCAAAACATCACAACGTTATCTAATTAGTTTCAAAATATATTTATCTATCCAATTGTTAGGTCCATTTGATCATTTAAATTTAACCAGAGCTCCTCGGGTCAGTGCAGCAGTAGGCACTGCGAATAACTGTAATTCTTATTACTATTTATTATTGTATGTGATCATGATGTGCTAGTTTCAAAATGCTCCGATGCAAAGTAAAAAGACGAAATTAAGTAACCCATAAATAATACAAATATCATAATAATATCAAATTAGTGCAAAGATTATGTATTATTACACTTGTAATGACATTGTCAGTCAAATTGTCGAAAAGTACCAAAACCTGAATTTCACAACTTTTATTGACGTATACAAAACAAAATCCCTCTGAATTACTATCACAGTGTGATGATAAAAGTTCTGCCATCATCCTGTGCTATGAATTTTCATATGATGTAAAATTTATTATGTGTAAAGGGTGAAAACATTTGCAGTTGGAATAAGTTGCTCCAACTGGCAGTTATGACAACATGCATCGTGAAAACATAAATTGTCTGTCTAACAAACATTGAATGCGATCATTGATGAAAAAACTAAGCGCATTATGTGTTTTAATTTTTCAAAAATACTTTGCAAAGTAAATAAAAAAAGCCAAAAAATTATGGAAACACATTATAAATTTCCTTACGACTAAATATAATTTACGTGTACTTTTATTTGATATTTACAAGGTAACAAGTTAAGTCCACTGAACCCTGTTAAACATGTGATGCCGAACAAAAACGTGGGAAATTCTATCCAACCTTCGAACGATTTCCCATTCACTGTTGCATGTTGTAGCAAAAAGTCCCTAAAATAGAGAGTTTAATTTTTCGGTTCTTGCCTGTGTCTCATTAGGTGACATTCACATTTTCCCCAAAGGAATGTATAACAGAGTAAAGTGGTTCACACACGTAAAGAAGATTACACGAAATTGTATACATTTGAGTTATGTGGAGAGGGTTCGTTAAAATTCCGAGGTAATTTTGTTTCGGGAACTTTCCTTGGGGGTTTGGGGAAAGTAACTGGGTGCAATTGTAAGGTTATGTCGGGTTTTTGGTGTTAAAAACTGTTTCGGGAATTATTTAGTATTCGATTTAGGAATTTGAAAAACTAAATGTATTTTTATACAAGTATGAAAAAAATATAAAATCTGCACTCATTGTTACAAACATAAATTGTTTTTCGATAAAGCTTTTCGCCAAACAATAAACTAAATTTTTTATATAAATAATCATGTGTGTCAGTAACACAATTCTAATGCATAAATATTAATGACCACATTATATCAGATAATTCGAATGACACATAACAAATAATCGTACAAACTTACGTATTAGTTTTCCTAGCCACACAAGTTTTAATTACAAACCGAAAAATGCGTCTCATTTTTATGACACATAGGATCATTTATCAAAATAAGTTTGAAAAATCTAGCACATCCTTCTGCCAATCGTACTTAACTTTTTTTGAAAACACACTATTACCATTTGTCTGACCCCACATTAACAACATCTTCTAAAATAAGAAATGGACGTTATTAAGGCACTGTTATATAAATAAATTTTATCATTAGCCTGGCGACAAAGACTCTAAAACTCATTCAATACCTTTCCTCTTATAAGTATAATATCGATAGAATTGAGTAAGAATAATTTGCAAGTGAATAGATCAATTGACAAAGAAGTGAAAATGCTTATTTTTTCAGAAGCCGGAAATACTTTTAAAATTACAATGTAAGAATAAAACCTTGCATGAAAAAAAAAACCGCCAAGAGAAAGTTATTAAGTCGACAAAAGTAGGACAATATAGTAATCAAGGTTTTGCAAAAGTGATAACGATTCAGCACCATTTTCACCCAAAAGAAAAGGATTGCATTAGTGTTAGCTGTGTTCTCACAATGCCGAATCGTGTAATCAGTTTGGGAAAATAGCTTATCACATAGTCAAACCGGGTTTTTTTCGCCAAGCTTCCAGATATCGCCGATTTGAATTAAATTCTTGTAATTTTTACCTGAAAACTGTATAATGCTATTTCAGTGCATAAAATTAAAATACTAACTATACAGGGTGGCACAAAAGTAGCCCAACAGTAAATGATGTACCAATGGTAAAAACTTTGGGTTATTTAGAACAGGTATATGACAGTTTTGTCGGTTGGCTAAAATAAAGTCATACTACGGAGTATCTTAGCCAAAGGATAGCAATTCGTGGAATTCGATTGGTTTAGTTTCGAGATATCTTCGGTTTATTAGACCTTACCGACCAGGTTATGCACCAGGCAGGAATGCATCAATGTTTCGAAATTTGAGCACCTTCGCCTTCGGGATTAATAATGTAAATACAGGGTGGTTATAAAATAACGCTCCCTATTCGGAGTGTTCTGTAGCTTGAATGAATAATCCAAATGCAACAAAAATTGAGACACTTACTAATCAAGAAGGGGGGAAAAGAATGGTATCATAAAAAAGACAAAATCCTAAAAAAGAATCATAAAAAAGAATCATCATAAAAAAACTCGTATTTTGACCAGAATCTAAATTACGAAACGTCGTCAATTATGGCCAATTACTGCCAACACAGCTAATTACGCCTCGCAATTTAGAACCCTGGTCGCGAGTCGGGTTTCTTTTTTACGAAAAAGAATGGAATTATAACACAGAAACTCGTCTCATGACCAAGGTTATAATTACGAGGAGTAGCCAATTACGGCTAATTACGGCCAACACATCCAATTACGCCGCGTAATTTAGAACCCTGGTCAAGTGACGAGTTTGTTTTTTATGATTCCATTATTTTCCCCCCCTTCTTGATTAGTAAGTGTCTCAAAGTTTGTTGCATTTGGATTATTCATTCAAGCTACAGACCACTCCGAATAGGGAGCGTTATTTTATAACCACCCTGTATATGTATGTAAATAAAACTGTCACTTTTGACTATGGTTCTTAATTACAATGCCTGTCGCCATAAACTCTCCTGTAGCTCTAGTACTACGATAGTTCAACCAAACTAAGCTTAACCCGTATTAAAATAACTGTTTCTGTATAAATAACTGTATACCTAACTAACTGTTAGGCTACTTTTGGGCCACCCTGTATTACACGCGGCGTAAGTACAATCTATTCCATCTACAGATTGTTGTATCCAGATTTTGTTCGTATTTAAATTCTTTGTATATAATCCAAGTAAAAAACTAAATTTGAGAAAATAAGGATCTGCTTTAAGAGTGTATATGTTGTGTTTCAGATTAGTTTATAATACAATCCGACTCTCTGTGATTGACCAAGCATCATTTTTTAAAAATAGTTTTGAATTAAATTTTCAAAGAACTGTTTTGCTTATATAGGATATTTATTAGAAAAATCGCATGATAGCAACAAACTAGAAATATTTTTAAGCTTTTGGTACATATTTTTGCTCGATTTATGTATCTCTAACTGTGTTCTTCAAAGTGCAGGCAAACCTTATACTTAAGAAAGTTTTAAAGTACTACAGGTTTGCATTATTTGTGAAATTATCTATACATTGGCGACAAATGGAAACTTTGGCGTGCAAAATCCCCGATAACTAGGTGTATGTTATCAGATATGTGAAGAAACGCTTTCCAACTTTTCAGAATCCATTATCACCTCCACCATTAACCCTTTTCAGGATAAAGCACCATGAAGAAAAACACCAAATAAACATCTGCCACCAGGTAATGATTACAAGGAAAAAATAAATAAAAGATATTCATCTTTTTCATTCCCAAAATGTTGCATTTTTGTACAAGTGAAAGTGATTTTCCGCTGATGGAGATGATTTTCTTTTTGTTGGATGGCAAGAAAAACTTTTTTCGCCAATGGCGTTTCAAGCGGAAGTCATTGGGAACTGAACAATATGGAGTACTTTCGAAAGAATTTGTTAGCTACAAATATTAACAATTGTGGACTTTAGAAATGGTTCATAGGCTTTGATTGTAAAGAAATTTGTTGAATGACCACTCTGGGTACGCCAAATGATTTTATGAAGGTAAAGAGATAAAATGCTCAAATAGAAACTTTTGAAACTATTAATAAACAACGGTAAAAGACAATCAACGGTATAAAACAAAAAGAAAACAATCAACAATTACTGATCACAAGGAAAAGTAAATAACAGATATTCATCATTTGTTTACACATTATTTTCTTACTGACTTTATGAAATTTGTTAAGGAAAAATACACTGTCATTTAAACAAAAGCAAAAATGAGGGTGCTTTACAAAAACAAAATAAATAGGTTGATTAAAATAATTGTAGTTTTTTTTAATAATCACTGATGCATTTTCGGAAAACGTATTTACTTTGAGCTGTCAAAATAACTTCACTTTGAAGAAAACGTTATAGTAATTAGGTCGATAATTATAATTATAGGGTTTTGTTTAAATAATCGATGATGCATTTTACGAAAACACATTTACTTTGAGTTCTAAAAATAAAAACTTCATAAGAAAATAGCATCAAGAAATTTAATGTTTTTTTTAATTAGTAAATGCAGCAGTAAAAAATTCGAAACGTGAGATAATTCATCAGGGAAATTATCTTGTTTAAATCAAGCGTTATTTTCAATCAAGTTATTTTCTTTGTTTTGTCTGCTTAAAACGTATTGCCTTGAGTTTTAAAAATAATTATAACTTCATTTTTAAAGCAAATAACATTGGGTATTCATTTTAAAAAAATTAATAGTAGAAAATTTAGAAACTTCAAACAACCAATCATGTAAATTATCTTGTTAAGATCGAATTATTTTCTTTATTTTATCTGCCTATTATTACGATAGTTAATTATTTTACACTACATCATATTTAGATGTCTTGTATAATAGAATAATCTTATAAAATTATCTTAATGTACAATTCTTAAAAAAAGATCTTGTTATTTAATTATTGTAATTTAAAAAATTAAATATGTATTTAAGTACACTCTTAAAACAAAAGAGTGAAATCCATTCATATAAGAGAAGTTCATTTTCGACGCTGAAAAGGAGTGAAAATTAACTCAGACTGAATTAAAATCAGTCGTTTGGAGTGATCCTGTCGGATTTTTAACTAAACAAAATAGTGAAATCCACCCCAATAGGATAAGTGCATTTTCGACACTGGAAAGAGTGAAAATTAACTCAGACTGAGTTAAATTCACTCGTTTGTTTTAACCTATTGAGTACCTATACGTTTTTTGAAAAACGAATCGAACGAAACGAACGAAGTAGTTTAATTTCCTTTTTTATTGAAGGCCGATCCTTATTCTCAAATTCCTTTAAAATTACATCCAAAGAAAAACT